>JAQFZE010000782.1:0-22475 GCA_034695245.1 Dicyrtomina saundersi | reverse complement strand
GTATATAGCTTATCCATAGACTTTAATTGGTCTAAAATCCTTAGGTCCTCCATACCACGAGGGAATGGCCTCTTGGGGAAGTCTATTTCGAAGGACACTCCTCCATTTGGCAGGGTTCGTTCCAAACACTTCAAGTTTATCCGCTGCTCGCCCCAAAACCGGCTTTGCTAAACTCAGTGCAAACTCTGCCACGTAGTTGACTGTTTTAATTTGAAACAAATATATAGTTAATATCAGTAGATATACGTACAATGTTTTGTCAACGAAGTAATAAAACTAATAAATTATAAGTAGGTATAGGTACTTGTTTCCACGTTTAAATATCTTACCATTAATGGCAATACATATACCCAAGTAGTTTATTAGGAGACCCGAGTAAGCTTTGAAAATCCGGACGATTATCAGTACCGCTTTAAAAAGTACACAAATATAAGAAATTAGACCTTTTAAATTGTGTCGCTATTAAGTAAACTCATCAAATTTAATTCAACAAAATTCAATACGAATATCTGACGGTACATTTTGGACTTGCAAGCTGAGACATGGCAAATCCATCAAAATCGAGAATAACGAACCCATCCGTCACTTCCCCGGTAGTATTCTGAGCTTGTATGCTAATGGTCAAAAATTCAAAAATTCAAATCAACACTATACTTAACCCTTTACAATCAGCATTCAAAGTGTATACTCCCACCTGAGTATAGAGCATTAATTTAAAAACTTACCTTTTAAACATTCTTAGTGCGAGTTGAGAAATATAAGTATCGAAAACTTTAGAATCTTCATGGTCCATCTCGGCCAGTTGCTTCAATGGGTATCTCCCTATTTCTGAGATCCACACTATATGGAATCAAATAGTTATACCTTATGGTTAAAAAAATTTGGATTTGGTGGGAAATTCCAATGTGTGTGAAATTTCGAAAATTGTTAACGTTATCATAAATTCACTGACCAGGTCGTCCATCGTCATCATGACCAGCAAGATAATATGGTATATTCTGTCGAAACCAGAGAGGTGCTTCCCAATTTAATAGACTTTCATCCAGATCTGCTGTCGTCATTATCTAAACCCATAGAATTAGAACAACTAGATAATTAATTAATATTGGCTGATTTAACTACCAACTAAACACAAATCTGGGAAAATCGAAGCCCGTTTACAAAATTTGACGTTTTCCGCACTATATTACGATTGCACAATTACCTCATTCAATGGGCGTGGACGGGTCATAATATTTTGATCTGGTACTGATGATCCAGAAGGTGGGCGGGAAGATTCAGTGGTGGTAGTAAAGGTAATGGTTTCCGGTTCCGGTGTAGCCGTAGTGCTAGTAGTTGTTGTTGTAGTAACTGCCGTAGGAATTTTAGTGTCTGGTGAAATTGCATTTTTGAAACTTCCACCAAAAAATGATCGATCACCGAAAAGCTCGTCGTCAAAAAATATTTCGGGTTCCGTTTGGGTTTCGATTTCGGTTTTAGGTTGTGATTGTGACTGAATCTTGGCATCCGCATCCGCATTCGGATCTGCCTGAGCTACACTCACAATCACCGAGATCAATACGGAAAGTACGACGAAACACTCAAGTTTAGACATGTTTAATTATTACAGTGAGATATCTGCGATAGAACAAAAATAAACTTAATTTTAAATTATTTCTGGTTTTTCTAATTTTCTGTCTTGTTTTATAACTAATAATTTCTTATCACAGAGCCACAGCACAGCACAGGGATTTATTGAAATTTTGAAAACAATTTTATTTTGAAAAAGTTAAACATTCTTGCGAGCGCATCGACCTACCAACTCACTGACTACAGTGAGTAGATGTCAAGGTGGACCCACACAAATCATGGCTTTAAATTGAAATTATAGTTATGTGGTCTTCGTTATTCATCATCCCCGCAGTAGTAGTCATAATGAAGCCATAAGAAACAACTTCCTTGCAGGATAATTAGGATACCACCTGTGCCCGTAATCTACGTGTAATTTCATGCCAATTAAGACAGATAACAAAATCCAAGAATAATAGAGGAAATATATGGGGATAATTGGGTGATGCCTCAGACTCAGAATCAGGAATCTGCGGAGCCTATATGGATTATAGTGTAAAAAATAATTTGGTATATAATGACTTTTGTGCAACCCATCCTCAGTCAGATGTGCAGCGGAGATAGTCTATACCGGCAACGGCTAATTACATGTATTAATAGCATATTCTTCGAATAAGAAAGTAGTGAATTAATAATTAAAAGAATTGCGTAAGGTTTTAATTCCCAGAAGCGAGAAACCCACTCGTCCTATGTTCAACACTATAACTATAAATAAAGAAATTATTGCATTGTATTGTATAACTGGTAAAATATTTTAATTTATTTATATTTTCTTACCCACAACCAACAACAGACGTGCAGTGGGTACAAAGTTCGCATGGGGTCAAGGTCACGCTCACACCTACGTCACAACGAGAACGATATAGACTCTGGGTTTTTTTTTGTGAGCACAGCAGGGCTTTTTAAAGCATGTATGACGTCTTAGTCAGTGACGTGTTAAACTATTACACTTTTTTCCAACCATTAATTTGAATTCTGTTTATTCACAGATTAAGTACCGATATCTTTTTTCTATTGGACGCAATACAAAGTAGCAGAGATTCAGTTGTGTAATTTAATGATCATAATGGTATGGTCCTGACTAGGAAAATCTAGTGTGTAAGTTGAAGTAAAAGTACACGCAATTTTTGTATGGCTGATTGGAAAGATCCGCATTTGGTTCCTAGATAAATTATTTATACGTAAAATTATTTCAGAATATTAAATTACTTTAATTACTCACAGATTGAAGATTTTCAGTTTTTCTGTAAATACACTATACAGAATTTATACGGGCATCAACAATTTAATTATGTTAGGGTTTCCTTCATGGTCATGTGATAAGATGTTTACAGTTTAAATATTTAAAACTTTTGATACAAATTTTCTCAATTAGTAAGTTCCTCTAGGATACTAATTCGTCGGGTCTAATTCGCCGGATCTGCATTCATCAAGTCCAAGTTTTGCCGTAAAAACTGGATTTATTTGTCGGTCAAGTAGTTGTAATATAGAGGTATTAGGGCAAAGATATTCGCAGTAAACGTTTAGGTATGCGTTTTTAGTGCTAAAATCCTGATATATGGAAACTGGGAGGTACATGTAATAATTGGTTTAATTTCATATCGTAGTTTGAGAAATCTACTTCAAGTGCTGATATAATAGTGTAATTCATTAGATTTTATGTTACTAATATAAACAACTAAATTGGTAAATGCAGAATATACGTTTTACAAAGGCAAATTAGTTCCCGACGAATGCAGACCCGGCGAATATATATTCCGGCGAACGCGGATAAGACGTTACAAGGCGTTAACCATATCGTCTGTCAAGTACCAAAGTGACCCATATCCTATTGTAGCTAAAAACAATATCAATTATCTACAAAAATATTAGCTAGAACATTCTGGAATTTTCCAAAACATGTAAATACAACCTTTAACACATTTAAAAAATATTTAAATAGAACAATTTGCACTTTAAAAAACATGTAAATCGAACATTTGACAGTTTTCAAAAACATTGAAATAGAACAATTTATGCTTTTCAAAAGCTCCTAATTAGCATTTTACGCATGTGTCTCATTTTGTTTTTATGACATAGCTTATTTTGATTCCAGCATTAATTGGAAATAGGTCATTTTGTATCTTCACAGACGATATGTTTTGTTATTAACATGAACAAATAAATTAGAACTTGCAAAATATGCATTGATCAAAGACAAATTCACTCCCGACGAATGCAGAGCCGGCGAATAAATATTCTGACGAACGCAGATTTTTTATGTTAACATAAACAAATAAGTTGGCAATTGGAGGATTTACATTGTAACAAAGGCAAATTGGTTCCCGACGAGTGCAGCCCGGCGAATAAATCCTAAATTTCATGCACTTTGATTGATGATGCATTCACTGCCAAAAAACGAAGGTAACTCAATAAAACTAATTATATACGATTTATTATTGGTTGTTTATTTACTTAAATGGCTGTAATTAAGTATGTGAAGTGATATGCATAATAATAATAATAATAATAGGTAACAGGCATAATAATTGCATCTTCCTCCATTTATCTCTTTCATCCATAAATTTTGAGCGGTTTAAAATCCGCATCTCCGCCATACCATGGGGGCAGGGCACTCGTAGGCAATCTCTGCCGTAGAACATTCTTCCATTTCACGGAACTCGTTCCATATGCCTCGAGTTTTTCAAGGGCTCTTCCGAGAACGGGGCGGGCAACGTTAATGGCCAACTGCGCAACGTAGTTCACTGTATGGAAACAAAACATACACAAAAGTTATAGTTTGTGTGCGCGTAGTTCACAATTTAATGGCTATGGCTATGGTTTATTTAAATACAACGGTTATTATGAGAAACAGTAACTACAGAGCTTTAAAACTTACCATTAACGGCGATACAGCCATTCATGTAATGTATGAGAAGGTCCGAGTAAGCTCTGAATATTCGAACAACCAGGAGTATCGCTGTAGAAGTAAATATAACAATACAGTTTTGTATACAAACTCTGATTAAATTACTTACAAGTTAGAACTTTATATTAAATATCAGTAGAGAGAAAATTATGTGGTAGATACTTATATCGTGTGGTAAGAACCAAAATGACTCATATTCAATTTATGCTACAATCAAAATGAGCTATATGTCATACAAACAAACTGAGAAACATGCGTAAAATGTTAATTACGAGTTTTAAAAAAGTGCAATGTGTTGCATTTACATGTTTTTAAAAAGTGTAAAATGTTCTAATTACACGTTTTTAAAAAGTGTAAAATGTTCTAATTACAAATTTTTGAAAAGTGTAAAATGTTCTAATTACACGTTTTTAAAAAGTGTAAAATGTTCTAATTACACGTTTTTAAAAAGTGTAAAATGTTCTAATTACACGTTTTTGAAAATTGTAAAATTTTCTAATTACACGTTTTTAAAAAGTGTAAAATGTTCTAATTACACGTTTTTAAACAGTGTAAAATCAGTAAAATGTTCTAATTACAAGTTTTTGAAAAGTGTAAAATGTTCTAATTACACGTTTTTGAAAATTGTAAAATGTTCTAATTACACGTTTTTGAAAATTGTGAAATGTTCTAATTTACACGTTTTTTATCAGTGCAAAATGCTCTGTTTACATATGCCTTAAGGATTACACGATATTTATATATTTTTTGTAGATAGTGCATTTTTTAATTAGTTAAAAATAGATGAGGTTCATTTTGATTCTTCAGAGACGATATGTGATTTAATTTAATTCTAAGATTAAATTTTGCTTACATGTTGTGCTTGCAAGTTTAGCCGTATTAAAACCATCAAAATCCAGAACGAAGAAGCCCTCAGTTACTTCCCTCTCCTCAGTATTTTGCTCTTCAATACTAGACCACAAAAATATTTAACATTAACTATAGACACATTAATAAAAAGTAATTAATTCTAAACTATTGACTTCCAACCTTTTATTTTTGTAATATTGTAAACGCACTAAAGGCATTGTTTTGATACATCATTTTTAAGCCTATTTTTTATAGCTTTTATTATTATAGCTATAATTATAGATAATTTTTAAATAATTTACCTTTTAATGATCCGTAATGCTGCCTGTCCAATGTATTTATCAAAGATTGCATAGCCATCCTCATCCATTTCACCTAATTCCTTCAATGGAAATTTCCCCATTTCGGCAATCCACACTGTTTTAACATTTTAACATTAATTAGTCAACGGAGCATAAGTTTACTATGTTAGTTTTTAATGTATACTCACAGTCTACAGTACTATGGTAGTTTCAGTCTGAATTTAATTATTTATCGTACATTATTATCGTCAGTAAATAATCGGAATATTCATATTTAATTTAGGTCAGAATTATAAATTATGTTACGGTAGAAAAATACTAAATTCGAAAGAAACTATAAAGGATGCGGCGAATTTTAATTACGAGGTTTCCAAAAGTGCAAAATATTCCGTTTGAGTGTTTTTTAAAAAAGCAAAATATTCTATTTAAGTGTTTTTTAAAAGTGCAAAATATTCCATGTAAGTGTTTTTTTAAAGTGCAAACTATTCCATGAAAGTGTTTTTTAAAAGTGCAAAATATTTTATTTATGTGTTTTTCAAAAGTGCAAAATATTCCATCTAAGTGTTTTTCAAAAGTCCAAAATATTCCATTTACGTGTTTTTCAACAGTTCAAAATATTCTATTTACGTGTTTTTCAACAGTGCAAAATATTCTATTTAAATTTTTTTTTAAAGTGCAAAATATTTCATTTACGTGTTTTTAATAGTGCAGAATATTGCATTTAAATGTTTTTCAAAAGTTCAAAATACTCTATTTACGTTTTTAAGATCATGTCTGTCATTGTTTCAACGCTGGTTTTGTAGAATATGAATTTTAATTTTAGCTAAAAATTGGATATTTTGCAAATGGATTATTTCGAGTTTTAGCCGACGATATCATAAAAAAGAATAAAAATAAAAAATAAAACTGACCAGGTAGACCATCGTCATCATGACCAGACATATAATATGGCACATTTTCTCGAAACCATGCTGGCGCTTCCCATTCTAATAGGTCATCTGTCAGGTCCGAACGCTCGCGTATCTGCATTCAATCAAATTATGCAATCTTTTATAACCAATGTAATCTCAAATCTATCAAAATATATTACGTGACCCAAAGTTTGGGGCAACGTTCCCCAGGTTTGAATTTCTTTTAACTTTAAAAAAATTAGAATTTATTAATAATTACCTTATCCTTTGCAGCCAATAAGCCGTTAGGTGAACCTGGGCTACTCGTATTTTGAAACAATGGAGTCTCAGTTGTTGTTGTATTAGTTGTGCCTATTTCCGGTAATCTTGTCGAGTTCTGAGGCTTTATTTCGTTAGCATTTTCAGAGTCAGAAATGCTGTTGTTTCCGGTCCCGGTCCCGGTTCCAGTCCCGGTCGTTTTTTTGGAAACATCTCCGTTTATTATTTCAGTTTCAGCAAGTGAGGAAATTTCTGCAAATCCTACCCCAACGGAAACCGTCAGAACCGTGACCACAGAGAACAAAAAAAATGGTAGTAAGTTCATATTGAGGACGTCCTATACAAATGTTGACTTTTTTATTGTTTGTTCTTCAACTTTTCAAGGAACATTTACACCCTCTGAATCTCTATCCCAAATTGACGTACAGACAAAAATAATTTGGAGTTAAAATGGAAAATTAATGCGGATATGCAAATTTGTGTGCCATCTGGAATCTTGAATTAATATTTGGACGGGAGCTTGTAAGGGATACAGGGTGGTGTTTGTCAATATTAAATTAATTTACTTTTTTTTACAATTTGTTTTTGCGTTGGTGTACTTACCTAGGTAATATCATCAGGGGCGGATCTAGAAATAATTTCTGGGGTGGGCCATGCGTATTGTGAGTGAAAAATCAAAATGGTATAAATCCAATTTAAGCTATAATTAAAATGAGTTATTTAAAAAGAAAATCACTAAATGAGATGGATGTGTAACACGTTAATATCAAGTTTTTGAAAAGTGTAAAATTTTTTATTGACATGTTTTTTTGAAAATTGCAAAATACTCTAATTGCATGTTTTTTAAAAATTGTAAAATACTTTATTTACACGTTTTTGAAAGGTGCAAAATACTATTTTTGGATGTTTTGGAAAGGTGTAAAATACCTTATTTACATGGATTTTGAAAAATGCAAAATACTCAATTTGAGTACACGTTTTTGAAAGGTTCAAAATACTATTTTTGGATGTTTTGGAAAGGTGTAAAATACCTTATTTACATGGATTTTGAAAAATGCAAAATACTCAATTTAAGTACACGTTTTTGAAAGGTTCAAAATACTATTTTTGCATGTTTTGGAAAGGTGCAAAATACTGTATTTGCATGTTTTTGAAAGGTGCAAAACACTTTATTTGCATGTTTTGGAAAATTGCAAAATAACCTATTTGCATGTTTTTTGAAAAAGTATAAAATGCTCTATTTACATATGCTTTTAATATAGATTGCTATGATATTTTCTTATTTTTTTACATACTGACTTTTTCTTTCTATAGCATGTAATCTAGATGTTGAAAAAACAAAATTAAGATATAATTATTTTCTATACTACAATTCAAACCAGTACATATGTTCTTTGGCTTTGGCCACCCTGTAATTGCTAAGTACACATCCCACTGAATGGTTTCCCTTCCGTACGTACATACATTTTATTGCAGGGCTGCATCTCCCACGCTCTGTGAGAAAACTGGTTTCATTTCATTTTATGTGCAGCATTAAGAGATGTGATGTGGTGGAAAATCTGGACAGAGTTCACAGGCTACTCAATGCAAATGTAATTAAACAGTGTAAAAAAGTTAACAATATAGTATTGATGGTTTGGAGCCGGTTCTCGTTCTCATTGTCAGTTGTAGGAGAGCAATCATGATTTTTGCGCAATAATAAATTAATAGTTAAGCTAAAATAAGAAGAAAGAACGTCTAAACTACTAAAAACTAAAACCAGAAGGAAACCACAAAAGTTTCCGCAACTAATAAAATTATAAATGGTAATTTTTTTTACTTTTATAATCACCGAAACGAGGTAGTAAAATAATCAGTAATTTATCATAAGCTTAGTTCCTAATCATAAAAAATGATTCTTTTCTTATATCTATCAGCATAGCATACAAGTAGTAGGGGGTCGTCCACAAATGATGTCATCGAAATATCCCTTGTTTTATTAATTCCTATATATCTTCCTTATATCTTTAACATCAAATGCCATGAGTATCCAAACAGTCCGGTCCTTTGGCCCTACCGATGACGTCGTTTGTGGACGACCCCAATAGTAGTAATTTATGTATAAATAATGAAATTATTTATGACTATAGTTTTTTATCAGTATCAAATTATGATTACAATAATTTTATTCTTTCTAAAAAAAATTTGATGATTATATATTGCAATAACAATTTATTATTTACAAAAAAAAATTAATAGCATTTAATTATAGTGTACTCGTACACGCAAATTCGTAAAGTATTAATTAGTAAGAAAAGTTAAGAGTAGTTAGTATATTAGTCTCGGTTTCAAAACGTCGATATTATGTATTATTATCCATACACTTTGATTGGTTTAAAATCCGGCAGCCCCCCGTACCATGTGGGAATGGACTCTCTGGGGAGTTTACGACGAAGAGCATTTTTCCATTTAGTGGGAGTCGTTCCGTACACATCAATTCTTTCAAATATTGATCCCATGATTGGCTTAACAATGTTGATACCCAACTCTGCCACGAAATTTGCTACATGGAAAATTAATTAATTATATTAATAAATCACTTCATACCGCAATAATGCAACAGTGTAACTGATGATTCTTATAGTTTTGCATAAAAGTGACTTACTATTGATAATAGCACAGCCGTACAGATATTCCTGAATGACCTTCCGGTAAACTCGTAATACTTTGGCGAGAAAGAGAACCGCTATATCCATAGATATTTATATGAAAATTATAGAATTTGTTATGTATTAGTATAAGGAGGCAATTTAAAAATAATGTATTCAATAAATAAATTTGTAAAAAAAACAAAAAAAAGGACGTTTATTTGTAGTAGTAATTTAATGCACTTACATCGTTGACTCCCAAGTTCATACAGTTCAATTCCATCCATGTCAAGAATTGCAAACATGTCCGTCACTTCCTGCTCTGGTGTATTCTGAGCTTCAATGCTAAACGAGACAGAAACAGTCATCACATTTTTATAGGAATTTAATTCATTAGTTTTATAGCAAATTAATAAATTTGCATTCATATAACGATACTGTATAACTTGTCAAATACTAACCTTCTTATAACCGTTAATGCAGTTTGATCAACATATTTCCAAAAGATTTTCGCATCCTCGCCTTCTAATTCTGAAAGCCGTCTAATTGGATACTTTCCAACTTCTGCCACCCAGACTGTGAACATGATTTAACATTAACAAAACACTATTAATTTATCAGAAAACGCAAGTTTAAAGCTGGTAAGGATCGTCCATAAATGACGTCCCGTGTAGTATCAATAATAGGTATACTTATTGCATATTAATAACATCCCATATGTTAAAGATAGCTATTTGTACAATTTGGTTATGCTGGTACTGTAATAAACTGGTGACAGGGGGTTCATAGGGTTTTATAAATCGTGATATTTTGATGACATGATCTATGGACGACCCCTATTATAGCATTTATTATGTTACCATAATATATGGATAAATCTAAAAATAAAACTCACTTGGTCGACGATCATCGTCATATCCCGAGAGGTAAAAAGGTATACTCTTTCGAAGCCAGAGTGGTGCTTCCCAAGCTAGGAGATCTTCGACTAAATCGTTGGTTGATACCACCTATAACAATAAGGAAACAGCTTTTAATAATAAACTTATAATTTTAACTTCTTTTATTATTTAATATTTGATAGTTTCATACATAATTATCTATTGTATGCGTATCTTCATTGCGGCCCACTCTTGGGTGACTTCTTGAAGAAGTCAAGTTTCGGTCTCGGTTCGCAATCGGATTTAATGGTGCAGCTGGTGCCGGTACTGGTACGGGTGCCAGTGCTGGTTCAGGTGTAGGTACAACTGGTGTAGGCGAACTTGTTGCTTCGATTTTGACACCAATGTCAACCTCAACACTGACAAGCCCATCTGATTTTGTTTCAGCCTCTGGATCCGGTAAACTCGTGGTTGAATCGGTCACGTCATCAATTACAATAATGCTTTCCGTCACTGGAACTGGAACTGAAACATACTGTGACTGTGATAAGATTGAGCTTCTATCATCATCTGCCTCTGATTTTGATTCTGAAGATTCTTCTGGTTCTGGTTGATTTAAGGATCTGACTGATTCCAAAATTTCAGTTTCTTTAAGAGACGAGGGTATTCTTGCGTTCGCGTTGACTAGCCCCACAGTCACCGTGGTGATCAGGTGAAAAACGAGAATTATTTTCCAAAACATTTTAACAGAAATTATGATTACTTTACAGTCAACTTTAACTAAAACACACAAAAATAATTTAGCCTAATAATTTCAGTTTCAACAACGTGTTTAATAAGTAATATAAGTGGTGATTACCACTGGTGATCCTGCGGATGACAGCGTATCACTGTGCCAAAACTCTTCTTTGAAACTAAGTTTATAGATTTTATGAAATGACATGCTGACACTGACTGACAACTAACATGGTATTGTTGATTGTTGTGTACAGACACACGTGTGATATTATTAACAACCTGGGATAGTAGATCAAAATAGAAAAGAAAAATATGATTATGTCAGTAAATGCAATGAATGATACGGGGATGAGATATAACAGAAAAAGTGGATTCCGGATATGGGTATACGATTCGCAATAATAATTAAAATGTAAATTCTACATATAAATTATACAAAATGAAAGTTACTTACACTTATAATAAAAAGCGAGGGCAAAATGTCGTTTACTGCAGTGTAATACTTAACTACTCATTGTTACATTATTAGTTTTTCTTGGGAACTAGACTCGTAGTTGGAACTGGATTTGCAAAAACTGGAAAATGATTATGAATTTAAAGCTTGAATGATACAAAATGACTTTGGTTTTTACACTACTAACGTCAAGTAGTTTATTATTATGAACTTGGTACTTGGTAAAAGTTGATTGCATCTGAATAAAGTGGAGCTGGAAGCTGGAATGCTATGTTTGATATTTCCTTGTGATCGTTGATAATCATAGTCCTGGAAGGGCAATATGTAATTAGTATTCACTATTCACAGTCAACAAAGAAGTTTTACGTAACTTAATACATATGCTTAATGCAACCGAATAAAATAGAAGTTGAGGTTTTAAAAACTACAAATCATATATTTTTTGTGTTTATTTAATGGCAATAATCTTGTAATATTTACTTATCTTGTATAACTTGTATTATGAAAAAGGAAATTTCTCACAGTTTGTTCTAACAATAAGTAATAAGTTTTGTTACTAATTATAAATTACAAACCACATAATATATCGTTGGAAAATGAATTCACTGAAATCAGGAATCAGAGCTATGCTACATACTATAAACTACTATTTGTTAACTATGAATCTGTTTTTCTTAACACAGGATCGTCCATAAATGATGTTATTGAAAAATCTCAAATTTTCGGGACGATATTATCCCCCATGTCATCAGCTTAGTCACTGTATAAATGGCTATCTGTTACAAGACACCTGACTACCCCCATTAATCCTACCAATGACATCATTTATGGACGATCCCTAATAAAACTACTGAAAATGAGTGCCAACAGCCACCGTCGTTCTCCTTTATTCTTATTTTTTATCCATAAACTTTGAGTGGTTTAAAATTTGGCGCTCCCCCATACCAGGACGGAATGGTATTTTTGGGTAGTCTTCGACGAAGCACACTTTTCCATTTGGCCGAGTTAGTTCCGTAAATCTCGACTTTTTCCATTGCTCTACCAATAATGGGGCGTGCAATATTCAGGGCCATCTCCGCAACGAAATTAACTATAAGTTTAAAAATGTCAGAGATTTAATTAGATACTTTTATATAACATCAGTGTGTACGTTACATGTTTTAATTCCCTTGGTCATATTGTAAAAACTTAAAAAACTGATAATCACTCACCGTTAATTGCAATGCATACTCCCAAATAATTTATAATGAGGTCTTTGTAAGCTTGAAATATTCTGATGATGAATAGTACAGCTGTAAATGCAAATTAATAGGATTTAGTTTCAGACAGCTAAAATATAGCATTGTCTAAGAGTTTAATTTATTCTAGTGACGAACTGGCACTTTAAATTAGTAAATTAAAACGAATGTCCATATACACGCTTTGAAAAGATCTTAACTACAATCTTGTCAGACCACACTAACAGGTTTATGCGTGTTAATTTTGAAATTAAATGTCGGTAAATGTGTTGTGTTAAAATCAGCTAGCTACGTAAAACAGAGCTTTATGTTGCAAAAAACCTTAACTGGATTTTCTGTAGCTCTAATACATATATTTACAGAAAAATCTGTCAAATTAACAGAAAATCCTGTAAAGCATTTATATCACTGCGTGTACGTAAAATTAGTGATGCACTATGAAATGTGCTGTATTAACCGCCCTTACCGGAGGTCACGGATTTGAACCCGACCTTTTTGTTATTCAATTAACGCAAACAGTTTAACAGGTTTACCAATTACGTGATCTTACCTCAATTTCGGTTAACTTAATACAACATCCGTATTGGTAAATCCCTAACTGATATTCTTGTTAACCACCATGGTACTGTTAACTGACTGTGCTGTCAATATGTCGGAGTAATAGCGTAATCGGTTAAAAATATTAACAGCTACGTAGTAAATTCCCCCATATTTTTCTTAAGCGTATGGTTAAAGCATTAGAAATTTTCCACGCTTTTTATAACTTCACATAAGACATAGGATATAATTACTTACATTTTGGATTTGCAATCTGGTACATATTAAACCCGTCAAAGTCGAGAATTACAAAGCCCGAGTTCACTTCGTTTTCGGTTGTGTTTTGTGCTTCGATACTAGAAATAAATTAAGTCCAATAAAAATCATAAACAAAGCGAATTTCCCACATATATAACCATAGTAATACGCAGTACAAAATTAAAGCCTCAAATATTCCGAGTAATTTACAAAATCACAAAAAAATATATTACCTTTTATAAATTATGAGTGCCTGCTGTTGGAGGTATTTATCCAAAATTTTGGAGTCCTCCGTACTTAGCTCACTAAATTGCTTTATAGGGTATCTCCCATATTCTACTATCCAAACTACCCATGACAAACGACAATTTTTTAATTATTTCATTAATAATAATTTATTTTAAAAACTTCAAAAAATATTTTCGATTCAGCAAAAAGTAAAAACAAATAACTTACCAGGCCTCCCCTCGTCATCATAGCCGGCCAGGTAGTAAGGGACATTTTGCTGGAAGAATGAAGGTGCTTCCCATTCCAACAACAAGTCCTCTTCAGTTTTACTCACACCGCTAAAATTTGGAATGAGTCCTGGGTGACCTTGACCCTGGCCTTGACCTTGGACTTGATTACCATTCTCTGGCTGTATTACTGGTGCGTCACTTACTTTTTGTTGGTCCACGTCGACAGTCACCGGTATCGGTTCCGGTGGTAAAGGAGTAGTGGTCAATCCCACTGCCATGGTGACCAGCGAAAATGCGAGAAGTGGAATTATTACTACAACCATTTTACAAACTTAAGAATCGATAACAAAAAATATCAAAAACAGGTGTTAATCCTTGTAAATGCAATTTATTATGCATTAATCAGAACAACCAGGATGCTTCACAGTTTACACCTTTTTTTTAGAACTGCAGTATTGACCTCTGATCGTCTTCGCTACTTGGCTTAAAATAATATTCATCATAATAAAAAAATATTTTTTGTGTGAGTTCTGAAGGTGAAGGAAAAGAGGTGGGAAAGTTTGAAAATTTTGGGAAGAAAACAAGAAAAATAATGAAGAATTAAAAAATTAAATTAATTCATATGTGACTCGGAAATGGTGGGCCTATGATGATGAGTTAGAGGTTTGACGTAGTGTTTCATTTCAAGTTTAAAGTCGATGCATCTCTATGGATTGTGACTGGATGAGAAGATTTCACACAGTTTAATTAAGTTAACAACTAAGCACAGCATAATGGGTTTCTGGCAGCAAGTTTCAGGTATGTTAATTACAATAATTTTTAGTGCTTGTTATTCACTATATTCACATATGGTTAAGTAGACAGTATACATTACAGGCGATCCGGTACTTACTTGAATTCCAATGAGTCATTTGGATGATTTAATTACAAAAACTACACTGGATTGTGTTTCCCCTGCATTAATTAAGGAAACATAAATGTTATTATTCTTCGTTATCGTTAGTGTCAGTATACAACTGATGTTGCGTTGTAAGTACATCAGCCGTACATAGCGTTTTATATTGTGAGTTAAAATTAACACTAAAATTACCAATGCATGAATTTATGGTAGGTATAATATACCGTATGTGAAAGCATAGAATGACGCTCTTATCTATTTTTAGCAAAAAGCAAAATTCAGTATCTACAAAAAAATTAAAAATAAAGCAAGCAAATAAAAAAATTTGTAGTATTTAAAAGTAAGTAAATAGAACAGTTTTGCACCTTTAACAAACATGGAAATAGAATATTTCGCACCTTTTCGAAAACATGGAATTGGAACATTTTGCACCTTTTCGAAAACATGGAATTAGTAAATTTTGCACCTTTTTAAAAACAGAGAATTAGAACATTTTGCAGCTTTTCAAAATCATGGAATTAAAACATTTTGCATATTTCAAAATCATGGAATTAGAACATTTTGCACCTTTCGAAAACATGGAATTAGAACCTTTTTCACATTTCGAAATCATAGAATTAGAACAATTTGCACCATTTTAAAAAATATATGTCAAATGAATTATTTTCACTCTTTTCAAAAATTTATCATTCGAATATTTTTTACTTTTCAAAAGCATGCAAATAAAACATTTTTTGCGCAGTATTTAAAAACTAGTAATAAGCATAATTCGCATTTACCACATTTAGCCTTTCTTTTTGATGTAGCTCATTATGATTCTATAGCTCGGAATAGAATTTAAATATTCACTGACGATATGTAAGATAATTAGATATATGGATATATAGTTCGTAGTTATTTTCTTACCCTAAAGGCAAAGGAAACCTGCTTTTAATTTTTTATTCCTTTATTTTCTATTTACTACACACTAACTACTAAATTGCATAGCATATTATATAGTATATAGCTAAATGTGTTGTAAGGTCAATGCGCAAATATATTAATGAATATTGTACTTTTAATTTCATTCGCGTGCGAGCTTATTCACTGTTTGCCACTGCGCATACTTGTGTGTGGTAATAAATAATTACACTCAATTAAAAGTTAGCTTGTTTAGATCCGTATAAAGATTACAAATTCACAGCATGTAAGTAGGTAATTAAGGGTTAATTTAAAATTTGTTTGTCGTCGTCAATTATATCCACGTTATGTTAGGGAAGCTATAACAGAAACAGAAAACAAAAAATATGTGAAAATTAAATTATTGTAATTATTTGAATCACATATTATGCTGGAAATTTGAAAATAATTAATAACAGAGCCGGACGAAGGAATTGCTTTTAGGCAGCAATTTGTTTCCGTACAAAAACCGCTATTTTGATTTTCATAATGATTTTCTTTAGTAAAGCAAAATGTTGTATTTACATGTTTTACAAACGTTACAAATGTTCTTTTTACTTGATTTAGAAAAGTGCAAAATGTTCTATTTACTTGTTTTGAGAAAATTGCAAAATGTTCTATTTACTTGTTTTGAGAAAAGTGCAAAATGTTCTATTTACTTGTTTTGAGAAAAGTGCAAAATGTTCTATTTGCTTGATTCAGAAAAGTGCAAAATTTTCTTTTTACTTGATTCAGAAAAGTGCAAAATGTTCTATTTAAATGTTTTTGAAAAGTGTAAAATATTCAATTTACATGTTTTTGATGAGTCAAAATATTTTTTTTTACATATTTTTGAAAACCGCAAAATGTTCCATTTACATGTTTTTTGAAAATTCAAGAAGCTTGGGCTGCCTACGCTTGCCGCATTATCCGGCCCTGATTAATAATGAAAACAAAAATTTGCACTGCAAATGATAATGTGGTATCGGTAGTTCGACGGCAAGTGGTAACAGAAGTGCTTCACTCTGCAGTGAAAACTCAAAAGTGAATTAATAAGCTTGATAAAGCGCCACGTTGAATTTATGGGGTTTATATACAGAGAGAATTCAAAAAGGTGTATATTACAAAATGTTTAATCTAAGACATGTAGTTTGACAGGGGTAGTCCAGAAATATGCAGGTTATTTTACGCAACTATATTTATTTGGCGTTTACTTTGTTTCACGTTTTATTGTAATTTGAATATACGTAACATTTTTCGACGCCTATCAAAAACTCGAGCAGCGTTTTAAAATTAGGTTTTGACTTAATCACCGCGAAACATTGTTAATCAATCAAAGCGTGAATATCAAAATTGCAGTGGAATTTATATTCCTACGACATAAATAAAAATAACAGAATTCAACGCAAAAATAATTTCGGCAGTTTAAACCTATTTCATTGGCTTTTATATTGGTTTTGAGTTTTTTTTTGAATTGCACAATACTTGTTTTGTTTGCTTTTTTTAACACTTAATTTTCTGACAAATAAAGTATATTTTTTTGATAGTTTTATTTCTACCTATTTACATAATTTTTCTGAATATAATTCGGAAGTCAGGCTGGAACAGGAATTCTAAAATCTGAATTATTTTCAATAGTAAATCTTTTACTACTACTTTGGAACGGAGTGAAGTCTTGTTAGTGTTTCCAGACTTAATACTCTGGATCTCGGAATTCTAGCTGGATGAGAAGATTTCACATAGTTTAATTAAGTCAACAATTTCACGCAGCATGGGCTTATTGGGGTAACAAGTAACCGGTATTTTAATTACAATTATTTAGTGCTTCCTATCCGCATGGAATTACCTAAATGGACAGTAGACAGGACGAGTATAGGTATTAACATTGATGAAATATGAGTGAGTCATTTGGATGATTTAATAATTACAAAAACTATTGGACTGCTTCCCCCTACATTAATTAACGAAGCATATTAATGTTATATTGTTCCCATTGTGAGCATAAAACTGGTTAAGAACAGCAAAAGTACAACTGCGTTTTTTAAACTGCGATTCGAAATTAAAACTGCCAATAGTACAAAAAACGACAAAAAAACCTGCAATTAGTGATTGTTTTTACTGCTTTATATTTTTAAAATAAAATAAATTGCATAGTATGTAGCTACATAGAATGTTATAGGTACATGTACAATTACTGAAATTTATGTTTAAAATAATATTTGACTTTTAATTTCATTCTTATGAAACAAAGTTATGTAGCAATTGAATTAATCGAATTAAACTATACTGCAAAAGTGAGACTAATCAAAATGTCTTAAAAGTAAAATGCTTTTAATTTAATTTTTATTGCTTTTGAGCGGTAAATAATTACGTCATAATATGTGGGTAGTAATGTAGTATGCATTTTACAAATAATATTTATTTGACTTATATTCCCTATTTTTGAACATTATTCTAAACGCATTTTTTGAAACACGTTATTGAATTTTGTTGAATTTTTCTAACATTTGACAGCCCATTATATATATATAGTATCTTATCCATATACATTGACAGGTTTAAAATCTGCAGATCCCCCATACCAAGATGGTAGAGCCTCCTTGGGGAGCCTACGAATAAGTTGAGGTTTCCATTTGGCAGCATTCGTTCCGTAAAACTCGATGTTGTCAAAAACTTTACCAAGTATGGGTCGCAGTAGACTTATGACCGTTGAAGCAACGAAGTTAACTAATAAATATTGGTATGGATTTAAAAAAAATGTTTTAAATATGTACAGATTTTTGAGTTTCTCAAACTAAACGGAAAAGTTTTTGAAATTAAAATTTTTGTTTTACAAGGATATCATACAAACAACAATCATTATTACAACGATAACAATAGTAGTATAGTATAGTATAGTGCTACGGAAGATTATAATAAATAGCATCTTACCGTTAATAACCATACAAGAGTCCATGTGACTAAGGATTAGGTATTGGTATGATGCGAACAATTTCAAGATAACAGCTATTGCTATTAGGATAGGAAAAAGAAATCACAGAGATGAAAACAGAATATTATCCATCAATCAAAACTTAAAGGAAAGACGTTAATATATAATGCATTTTAATTATATGCAGCATTAATTACTATAAGAATTACTACGGCACGCGTATTATTTTTACGACTTACACTTCGGATGTGAAATTTTTAACAGATCAATTCCATCCAAGTCAAGGATACCAAATACCTTAATTTCATTTTCGGTCGAATTCTGCTGGTCTGGAATGCTGAAAATACATTAAAAAGAAATAAAAATATCACTGACAATAAAAATAATTTTTTTGGGTCACTGAAAAATAAAATAATTCTTTCAGGTCACTGAAAAATAAAATATATTTATTGATATACTTTATTATTATTGAAACTACTGCACTGCTGTAAACAAAATTTATTACTGAAGGTTTAGAGTATAAACCTACTGCCGCATAGAGTACCCTAAAAAAATCATTCTCATATTATTGAAATACAATAACTTACGTTTTAATAACTCGCGCAGCCATTTGTTTAAGATACTTGTCAAAAATTTTAGCTTCGTCACCTTCAAGTAAGGTCAATTCTCGTACTGGATACTTCCCCCATTCCGCTATCCAAACTGTGTTACACAAAATATTAACATTTCTTTCCTAATTTTTTTTTTCATGTTTTAAAAAAAGGAGAGGATGACAAAAAGACAATTAACATTAATTAAAAAAATAATAATTTGATCTACCTACCTGGTCGACCATCCTCATCGTACCCAGCGTGGTAGTATGGAACATTTTTTTGAAACCAAATAGGCGCTTCCCATTCTAGGATATCGTCTGCTAAATCATTTTCTTTTATTACCTGTAATTCAAAGTATGTTACATAATTTTTAAAATAGAAATAATCTCGTCTTAAACCATATATGAATAACTATAATATTACATCGGGATTTTTAAAATTTTATTACTACAACTTATAATGTAACTATATTGTTCAGATGATTCTCACATTATCTTCCTTTCCATTATCGCCATCACTTAAAGTTTTACTTTGCGTATAATTTAGGAGTGAGGCGGGTGACACAGGGATTGCAAAATTTGCACTAGATCCAATATTAAAACTCCTTCCACTTCCTGATTCTCGTCCTTTTTCCATCTTTTCTTCTCCAAAGAAACTTTCGTTTAATCTCATGATGACGCTGTCTGATTCTGGATCTTGAATGACTGATGGTGGTGGAATGGTAGCTGATCCTAAAGCCAAAGCCGGTGAGATCACTTGAAGTATAATAAATGGAAATATTAGTAGCATTTTTAACGGAATCGTTTAATTGCGCTGCTCAATATTAAGAAAATTAAATTGTAGAATTTATTTTAAAAATAAATCTTTCATTAAAAAAATAATATAACTCGGCGGCTGATAGAATAATGCTGCGGTAATCTTGGCAGAAGAATTGTTTATATATATACTGTAAAATATGTAGACTGTATGTCATTTAGCATATAAATACGCTTACGAAATCTACAAGAGAAAATAATAATGATTGTGCCATACTACATTTAATTAAACAATAAATTATTTCAAGTTTTTTTTTAGAAATCATTATCAATTTTTTGGAATGTTCACAAATCGAAACTGTAGAATACATTATTAGTGTTGCATTTTGTAACGACTTGGAAGTCTCTGAACAAATCTTTATTTTAGTGTGTATACATATTTTTAAGTTCTAAACAACTATAATCATTTACGATCGACATTATCCAAAACTTGTTCTGGTAACCACGTTTTTTCATGTTTCTTCTCGTGTGATCTGCAACGTAAATAGTGAATATATATACTGATAACATATTGTCTGTGAAGAACCAAAATGACCTATATCCAATTTAAGCTACATTAAAAATGGGTGATAATTTAGTGCTGCATTGAGATTTTGCTTTTTGGCAATGACGAAATTATTTGTTTTAGCTATGCTATATTTATGTTTTGGCAATGATATTTACATATTTGTTCTGGCAATCATATATTTACAGCTATTTTATGGAGACCATACTTTTTGTAGCATTCAAACCAAAATATTAGAATAATGTATTCATGAGTTCTTGGGTAGTGATTGTTAATAGAAAACTATTTATATTCGTGGATGACGTCAAACACTGATAAGGGTGCAGACTTTGGAAGCAAAAATGGAAAACTAGCAAGGATCCGCTCGTTAATTCATTTGTATCATACTTCACTTCTCAGTGGATTGACGATAACCAAGGTTGGTTTCAAGGTGTAGCTCCTGGATACCCAACTACGAATAATGGAATGGAGTCATTTAACGCGCTCATTAAAAAGTACCACACAATGAGGCTATTGTTAAAAATTACCATATTTTTGGCCCGAATGAAATTACCAAAAATCGTGTTAAGAAGTTATACCACCGTATATTATGCTAAATAAGTGTTATAACTGTAAATGAGTTGTCTCAGCCCAGTGGTTAAAGAGGCTGGTACCCGTATAGACCGCCGCGGGTTCTATCCTGGCTTTTTGCATTAGTTTTTAATTCATTTATTCCAACGTAACTACATTCTTAGTTAAATATGCAACACAGAAACTAGTAAACTCATTCTAACACATTACAGTGCAAATCCATAACTAAAATTTGGGTTGACCACTATAACACCTTCTGCGGTCGATGTTGGAGTAACACAAGAATAAGTTACAAATTAACACCTATGTGGTTAATTTGCTTATATTTTTCTAAGCGTGTACTATCACAAGACTATGGATAACTCAATAATCGTTATTTACGTTGCCACCTCGGGTCACCCATCAGTTACTTCTGCAGCTGTAGTTACTACGAAAACTAAAACCTATCGTTCATTTAAAAGTTTCAAGGAAAATTTCTTCTCTTTTCACAAGATCCACCTTAATTTCAACGACTGGCCATTGTCTTCTTGTTCATGCGTATCCTATCAAGAAAAACTTGCCAGTAAGCTTATATTCGGACTAGCTGTTTTTAATAAATTGCATTCCTTTCCTAATAAAGCTATAGATGTTCCACTGGCAGGTAAACCGAAGCAAGGAAGGCCAGCCAAAGTTGATGTTGGAAGGTCCAAGGCCCATTCGCAGCCTAGTTGTTCTTAAACTTTGAAACCTTGATAATGAACTCCACATACATTGTATAAATATGTATAAAATAAATGTTTAAACAAATAATTATCGTTGCTAATTAAATTAATATGGTTAAAAGTAAATATCATTGCCAATTAAAATGAAATTCTTAAAAGTAAATATCATTGCCAATCAAATTAAAACTGTTAAAAGTAAATATCATTGCCAATTAAAATAATTTTATGCTAGGCCACTCAAATTAAATATTTTACTGCTAATACAACTACTGATTAAAAATAAATAAATAATTGCCGATTAAAGTAAAATCAAAACCAAATAGAGTAACCTCATTGAACGAAAAAGTTTTGCCCATTAAAAATGAGCTATGTCATTAAAACAAAACTAGAAACATGCGTAAAATGTTAATTACGAGTTTTTAAAAAACGTAAAATGTTCTAATTCTATGTTTTTGAAAAGGTGCAAAATGTTCTAATTCCATGTTTTAGAAAAGGTGCAAAATGTTCTAATTCCATGTT
>JAQFZE010000781.1:0-22493 GCA_034695245.1 Dicyrtomina saundersi | reverse complement strand
AGATCGACTGGCAAATTATGCGTCTCCAGAATTTAATTTTTAAAGCCAAAATTGTGTGTAATCTGTGCTTGTTTTGATACACTATGTATACTGATGTACTCAGAACTTAATGGAAATATTTAAAAGATTTCATAATTTTGCATTTGAGCATACTAGCTGACAGTGGTACTATGACTTGTTCTTAAATATTTTGTACGGGTGCAATATTGTGCAATCAAAGAGAAAACAGGTGATGAGATTTGGAGATACACGAGAGATATCCTCCATCTACAAAAATTCTATTCAGCCACATTCTGAAATTGATAGATAAGCTATAGAATACTGTGTGTGTACATAATTATACACTAATCTTCTTTTACACACTCGCTATAGTATCGAAGCCGTGAGCCACCCTGAAACTAGAAAATGGTTGTCTCCAAGAATTTTTCCATTTTTCACTCTGAAAATCTGCATCGTCATTCTACGGAAAAATTGTCAAAAGCTCTCTGGACTAACAAGAATAGTACAAACGTTATTTGGGCTTGTGGCAATACTTGACGAGTCATTAGGATACAAGTAGAAACTCACATGGGATGCCATTTTAAATCTAGTTACCATCCCATCAACCCCTAAGTAAGGTCTATTTTAGCAAAACAAGAATATACATTACAAAGTAAGTCATGAAAATTTAATCAAAAAATTAGAAGTGAGTAACATCTACTGCCATGACTGGGCCATTCCATCCAGCTTTCAGGTCCACGTTCAAGCAGGACTCAGTTTTTGTGTGGTTTCATAAAACCCAACTTTTCAGAATCGGGTTGAATACCCAAATCCGAAACCTAAACAAGTACCAGTTGCATCATTACTATTACTCTTTACAACGGAAGCTAGCAATAGGTGAAGCAAGTAGAAGTAAACTTATTTGGGACTTTACACTTTGGATTGGGAGCAAGCAGGTGAGTAGAAGAGTAGAGGGAACTGAAGTCAGTAAGTAAATTACACTATTGTATATTGCTGGACTTAACTAAAATTATGAGTGTATAATAATCTTAAAATTTACGACCGCTGACATATTTCAAGCAACAATCATGATTATTTATTATTCTTTAGGATATATAATATATATATATACAATAATAATTTTATTTGTTTTATATTTATTAGCAAACCTTGTAGATAGTAGACAGCACGCTTAGAATGTCTTCTCTACGGGATTCATATTTTTAGTAGAATAATTTATTAACACCATTTTAAAAATATCTCATCCATCATCACACACTTATCCACCATTAGAGTACCAGATGCTAGATTCCTTTTATTAGGAGGATAAAATTATTGAATAGAAAGGGGAGGGGGTTTAAAGGATTAGCATTAGCCAATTAATTAATATTTAATAAAGACATTCGCAAATTATCGTTTAGTATTATTTTTACATCTATCGAATTCAAAATAAAACAGCTCACTTTGTGTTAGTAGAGTAGGGTGCACAGTCAATAAATAGGACCTACATTATTGGTAATAGCATAGCATAGCCAGAAAGCTTAACAAAAATTTAACAATGTTCATAGCTAGAATTAAATGCATGTTCACAATCGAATTCCACTCAATCCAATTCAAATTCTTCCTAAAATTTGTATTCTACTAATTTTAAAATTCTCTACTAAACGTAATAATTTATTATATAGTTGCAAAATATGAAATTGAAATTCAAACTACTACTATATGTAACTTCAAAAATTCCTTTTTACATGTCGTGTTACAAGTATGTACTCAACAATACTACCTATCACTACTAATAGAGTTTAACAGTTTCATATTTTTATTTTACCAACACAAAAATCTTAAGAATGATGGTCTACTATACATAGAGAAATCATGCGGAGTTTGCCTTGCTTTCGTATAAATAGTCAATGCTATAGTTCGTGGAGAGTAGATAAATTACTTACGTAAGATTAACATATTTTGATTTACTAGGAATAAGACACCATTTCGGCCGTTCACGATTTTTCACATTTGAATTTGAGAACGAACGATTGATGGAGCTATTAGAAAAATAAAAATATTACTTTGAACGTCTCTATTTGCTTTATTTAGCTACGAAGTGATGAACTAAACTTTCCACAGGTAATCACTTCAGCGTTACAAGAAGCGTTTTGAAAAAAAGTAGATTTTCTGAGAAAAATGGAAAAGTCTACACGTAGATTATGACTATAGCATTTGACATTTGAGAGCTGCGGAGGAGAGGAGACTATTTAGTTTATATTGATTAAATTCTTGGTGTACTTTTCCATTGTATTTTGTTTGTGGAGTAATACATAATATATGTTATAGTTTAGCTACATTATTTATCTTTTGTAATCGTTAATGTACACACATGTTTGATTTTGTAAAATAATATATATTTTATATACTTAATATATGACTTTATTTATACATAAGTATATATAAGTTATCTGCTCTACTTGTCTACTTCGGTAATTAGGTACTTGACTTCATCACATACTAGAAGTAAGCGCCTACAGTTCCCTTTCGTCATTAGTCTTCCGATTCCACAAACTATGAGTAATTAATGATTCGATTATTTTGTTTCTCTTTCCTCTTTCCCACACAAAGTTCTCCTTCTCCATTTAACAAATTTTTATATAATCATATTACATAAGCATACGTACACGTATTTTTTGTATATTACATTTAGGTATATATAATTATACTATTTTGAAAAAATATTTTATTTCCAGTGGAGTTTAAGTTTCCCGTTGTCACATCATAATTATTTATCATAATAATTATTATGTCATTTTTGCACTGCAGTGATCCATATCCATGATCACGCTGCACAATACAATTTGAATCGCCACACCCTCTCGATCTCGAACACTACAAATTATCTTGGACTTGTATATCCGTTTGTATACATTTATAGCAGACCATCATATTTTCATTTGCATAATATATTTTAACTGTTTCCTCTTCTACGATAATCATAATTTGACTTTTGTACTGAAAAATATGATACGTCTATGACATACTATAATTACATTAATATATAGATATGAACAAAATATTAATACATTCCACAATATGTACATTTGTTATAATCTGTCTATACATGACGTAGGTAGGCAGGACAAAAAATTAAATAATAACATAATATACTTACAGGTACATTTACACATAATTTACAAGGTCAATCATATGGTATATTATGATAACTGTATATAATTGTATGCTTAATACATGATTATTTTAACAGTGTCTTTCAGCTTAACTACTATATAGACAGTAGTATAATTATAGCGACAACACCGTTTACGTGATTACACAAGTTTCAGTTCTACTACAACTTTTAAATATATTTCAATATTTACATGTCTAACAATCTACCATCTACATAATTCATTATTAGACTAATGTAGGTATATTTAATATAGAGAATTTCACAATTTAAAATTTCATTTAAAGATATTTAATGTATAACTTTTAAAATTACAGTTTGCGTGTTTAAATTCAACTCAACAACGATCTTGACTCACACTAAACTTTTACACTTTATTAATAATTGTTTCTCTTGATTGCTTGCTTGCAGTAACTATAGATAAGTGAATACAAAGAAGAGGATACGAGGGGACAGTGAGTAAAGAGAACCAAATCTACTCTTAGCTGATAAGCTGACGTCGACCACCGACACCAGCCACATCACTTTTAAAGTAGGATTCAAAGTATGAACTCTTTATTACAAGTTTCAACTTTAAACGCAAAATTGGTCATTAGAATAGTAAATATTATAGTCTTCTGGTATTTGCAGTCTTCTAATTTTTGTACACAGCTAGACTCTAATGGCATTGTTGACTAAGAAAGGAAAACGAACGTCTTGCGTCACATGCATTCATCGCCTACGAAAAAGTACGACCTACAGTTGAGTTGAGTTCTATATATTAGCTCTCTCTTGGGCATGAACTTTGACCTTGAATTGAACTAGTCACGCGCACGCGGGTGAGCTACATGGTGGGGCTCAAAAGTGTAATGGAGAAACTCATGTGCTGGTAATGTAAATTTTTGGTTCATCGCACTTTAGTTTCTATTTTTCATCTGCTACGATTTTCTTGACCCTATCACATACGTAGTTTTTGGATTCACACAACACATAATTTAAACTGAATTTCTCACACAGTTTATTTTCTTTCACCCAACAACTTATTTCAAAGTGATTAATTCGCCTTCAGCATCACATATGCTTGATGGAATCTTCCCGCGTTCAGACATATTCCTAAAATATATATACAAAAACACAGTGTTAGTCCTCCTACATTTAAAATCTACTCCTGTAACAAAGATATTATATGCATTTTAAATGAATATTTGAAAGGGGTCATTTGATTACAATTATAAATGATGGAGGTAGTTAAAAGGATCCTTGGTCGAAACAGCTGGGATTGATATAATTGATGAGCTCATTATCGCTCATCTGCGTGAGAGCATTGGCGATTGGTCCTTGTAATTCACCATTAATGAAGACGACGCCATTATTACCGTTTCCAGTCTGCTGTTGAGGCTGGCCTTCTGGATTTCGAGCGATGGTGGGCACACCTTCATTTTTCATCATGGGCTCCATGCAACTCATATTAATATTAAGAGTAGCAGTTTGATTCCTCACAAGATTTTGAATAGCTGCATTTCCAGGTGCTACTACAGTGGCTGAGGATATCATGGGGAGCATTTGATGCTGATTGGATTCGACCAATGTGTTAATAGGTGATACGTTGGACGTTGTCATTAGCGTAGGCATCTGAACTGATGCAGACATGAGGGATGAGTCGATGTGGAAAGGATTATTGATGGTCGCAAAATTTCCAGTCGTTGTGATAGTGGACATGTTATTAACATTCTCTCCGGTTGGGAATTGGAGCTCCATGGGAGTCACAACGGTTGAAGACATATTCGGTGATAAGCTTGTGAAGGTGGGGGATGGTTTCAATTCCATTTCCATTAAGTTCCCACTAGACAAGAGTCCGTCTGGCTTCACATCGACAATCGTAGCTGCTGCCACTTGACACTGTTCATCTTGCTCTGCACTCTGCTCCAGCAACGATTTGAGTTCGTCCACGGCTGTGAACTGCGGCTGTGATGTCGTCATTAGGTTACTTTCAAATGACATTGCAGACATTTGTCCCATGGTGGGATTGTGCGGAGAGAGGTGCTCTCCAAGTGGAGACAGAGTCTGTTCGACGGGCGAGGTGCACATAACAGTTTGAACTGGACTTCCAAGCGTTCCCGTCGGACTCAGATGACAGACGGAGGACATCCCTAAAGAGCCAACGTATTCTATTTCAGTTGGAGAGGACAAGGGACAATTTAGAGTTTGAACATTATATAGGTGTGATTGAACTATTTTCTATTTGTCAAATACCAGTAATAAAAATTGCTAGCAAGTGTTTACCCGGAGTTGGCGAGACGATGGACGAGCACACAATTGGTTCTGGTGACACGACTGGAGTCTGGGACACAACTCGCATTTCAACAGGTACCACTTGCTGGCATTCCCCCACATTTACGGGAGACACTGAGTCAAAGCAGACAATTTTATTACCAACATGATTTTTTTAACACATCTTGTAGGACAACGTACCTGGCGTTCCTATCCCTTTCAAAACATGCTACAAAATATCATTTGAATAATTGACAATTAAAAATAAATAGAGAGAGAGACAATGAAAGCAACTCACGTGTCAACGAATGATTGAGGGTGTTTTGAATCATTGACTGTGGAGGACTGTCGGACAGAGTCGCATTTACTAGTCCCATACTTGGAGCTAAAGACAGAAAATTTTAGATTAGATTTTCCAATCTCAGACCAAAAAACCCTGAAGATGACTAGATCGTCATCTCATTAGCTCATGACGAGGGTCGGCCATGGATGACCCACACTACCGCTGTAAACGATTATGTAAGCATTTTATAATTTCCTCTCCAAGTCACTGCTCTGTAGTCACTTGTGTGGAGAAGGCAGAATGCCAAAATTTCTAAATTATCATCGTTTATTCAATGACTAAATTATTGGCTTTAATGCAAAATACATAATAAAACTTGTAGCAAAGTTGAAATACAGAATGCTTGCATAACCAAGGTCAAAAAAGATTAATACTGGAGCTAACACGATGGCCGAGCATAGCCTGAAAAAGAAGATTCTTTCATTTCTTTCGTTGTGGTAAATGTTTTGAGTGTGTCATTTGAGGTATGTTCAAGTCCCAAGGACCTTTTTTTTTCTCTCCTAATCTGAGTTAAAATACATATTTTAATTAATCCTACTAGCTTCCTTACTGGTCCCTGGGATAAAGTTAAATTAAATATAGTAGACATTATTAAATAGTCAATCTGACACTACCAACATTAGCAACTCCCTCCCACCCATCCGCCGCCTAGGTGAAAATAGTTTATAAATAATTATAATTATATTTTACTTGAATCATCATCAGTGGAGGTGATGTCCCTCTTAATCTGAAATACAATTTCAATCACATGATCCAAAGCTACAAACTATTTAATTTAAATTATCAATAAATTGTTACCTACACCTTCCGACTTACGATTTACGGCCAACTTCATTGTATATAGCCCAATAACAATTCCCTCTCTTCCCTCCCCATCCCTTTCTATTCCCCAAAAATGTTTATGTTGTGCTTGTACAAGTTTATTTTGATCTTTTTACAACTAAAACTTTTTTATCAAAACAATTAATATCAATGAAAAAACCTTTTTAAGAAACAAAAGAATCTTTAAAAAATATTTAAAAAACCATTACATAATAATTTAAAAAACTAATAATTGACTGTGCGTGTTTGCGTGGGGTGGTAACTTATAAATAAATTGTTTCCAAATGTGTACAGTAAAACAAAAATAAACTTTGAAATTTAAAGCCGGATTACCGGATTATTTGAAATGTCCGTGAAAACAAATTACGCAACGAATAGGAGCAATACAAAAATAAAAATGACAAACCACCCAAAAGAATACCCAACAGCTGTAAGTTCAGCTCAAATAAAATAAAACACTTAGCGACTACATACATATCTATAAAAAGTAACTTTGGAAATCCCAGTCACACTAAAAAGAAAAATAGGTCAAAAGTTAAAAAGAAAACAAAATGAAGTATCCCATATTAATAAAATCAAATCAAAAAATAGAAAAGTGTTACGCATGAATTCGTAGCGCAAAACGTTTGGACAGCGTGTAGTGCGTGAATATGTAAAAAGTGTATGTTCTGCTATGTGTCGTATGTAGTTTAAAAAACTTATTGTTTTTGAAAGATGCGGAACCTGTGGCGCAAGGGCCAATGGGGTCGCCAAAGGGCACAGAGCCTGAATGGCAGTCTGAGAGACGATGTGGAGCTGTACTACACCTCTTTTGAGTGAAACTTTACGATGCTAAGGGCAAAGAAAGGCAAATCAACAGTCAGTTCAGATTCTGATCTGACACTACTCACCTTATAGTGCCATTTTATGTTCCCCACGCAATAATCTCCATTCCATATTTTTCATAGATACAACCATAAGGATAGATACTTAAACAATTCTAAACAGTTTAAAAAACATAAAAAAATAGAACAAATTGTTTAACAAAAAATGGGAGATATCGGAGGAACATAGTGGCAGAGCCAAGGCCAGTGTTTCCATCGAGTAATACAATTTTAAAATGGGTAAAGGATTTTTGGAATAGTGTACAAACAACTACTATACAGTAATCTGGATTTACATTTGTTTTTCATAAAAATAATATCTGTAAATAATTTTCATAGATTTAAACATCGAGTACAAATTTCTACATAATTAAAACATTCTACAAATAATACAATTATTGTGAATAATACTAATTATTCCTTCCCAAAGATAATATACAAAATACAATGTGTACAAGGATTTTTCAGAAATGATACAATAATCAGTTGTGGGTAAAAAATACACTGGCCTTCGACTCACATATTTTTGCATTTCAATCGCCCTTAAATGGCTAAAGCAGGAATTAAAACACATTCACCCCTCCATTCATTCTTCCACGTGAAACACACGTTCTGTCAAAGCCTCTAGCCATTTTAAAGAAATAGGGCGAAATTCAAGAAAGCATGAGACCTTTACTTTTAGATGTAGAGAAAAAGAAATGTAAAAATAAAAGGGGGAATACATTATAGATATAGAATCTCAGCTCTTTCTTACATTAAAGAAAAATTCATGGGAACATAAATAAGAAAGCAAAACAAAAATAAAACGATTTTGATGGTTAATGACAATGACAGACGCACACGCGGCCATGCCACCTCATTCGTACTGTAAAAGGACTGGCCGTGTTATCCAACCATATCATTGTCAACAATTAAATAACTATACAGTTTATATAATTTTGATAAAAATAGTTATATACAAATATTAAATTGTTTTCTATCAATTTCAGAGAAAAACAGAACTCTACGTATAAGCTTAGGGATGTGCGGTAATTAGGATTGCAAGGTAAATGTGTTTTAAGGAATCGGCAGTAAAAATTAGTACATTGATGCAGGTTTGGGAAGGTTATGATAGTTTGGTAATTTTGGAATCATGTGGTTCAAGTAAAAAGGTTTGCAATAAAATCTGCTGGTAGGCATTAAGGAGCAAATACACAAAGAGAGTTGCAAAAAGAGATATATAAATAAATATATATATATATAGGTATATATAATATAATAATATATAATAATTTGTTGTACTTAATTTAATACAAAAGTACTGACTTGAGACTAAAATGAAAAAAATGGTTTTAAAGATAAATCATCCATGAGATCCCCACCAAACACGGTTTAAAATTATAGGCATTTTATCATGTCATGTCAACAGTCAACATGACGGCATTCAACGTTTAGTGAATCAGAGGTAGAAGAATAATTTAATGCTGCCCATATTATAATTAAATAATGAAACACACTCATTACTTTCGCTTCCACTACAACTACGTTCATACGGCACGAGATTATGATACGATAAATTCAGGGTATAGGCATATTATCTTATATTGCTCTTAGACGACAAGTTAAAAAAAATCAAGTTTCATTGCACTGCGTGTATAATATATTTTTCATGATCAACTAGCTTATCGAGTTGAGCATATATTATTTTATTTTTTTAATCTTAAGAGAATGTATTTGGTTGGGCGGGACCTCATGGAAGTTACGGCCAATCCTTGAGAGCCAAAACTAGCAAGCTATGGAGTAAGTGATTTAATGTCATCTCACCAGCGGAGATACTTGGTACATAAGTGAAGCGGTGAGGCTCACTTAATTTACCCCCAGAACACACTGATATTTTGCAGTCCACTGATGCGCTGATGTGCTCGTCTCTGTAGCTCGGAACCACACAGATTAGATGAGTCTACGTACAAATTGAGATATACATTTCATTAAATTCCATCCATCTTTAATCTCATCTGCTAAATCCAGTTCAGGAAGTCTATTTCTTATAATGATTGCATTAGCAGACACATACTACTACTACTCCCTAGACATCAGCTCCAAAATTTTACCTGCTGTAAGTAATCTTTGAGGGGAACGACTCTGGATTCCCAAATATCCTCCCCTTGGTTACTCTCTTCGTGGAACACAATTTTTGTGTCTTTTAGAAAATTTTTTCCAATAATAAATATTTCTTTCCCACCCATAGCTGGGCACTCCATTAGAGACTGTTTGCAGATTTCAGGCTGCCCCGGAGGTTGAGCTGTAATTATTAAAACAAACGGATTACATTCTCAGCTCCCAAACGATCTGCACTACTCTGATTAAAAGAGTGTTCCCAGTAAATAAACACATAACACGAAACGTAAAAGGTTTCTTAGTAAATTGCTTCTCCAAGTAATAATTTGTCTACGCAATCAAACTACTGGCTGACTTACTGCACAGTATAGGTAATGAAGAGATTTGTAACGTCTCTTCCTGTCCCATTGAGTTCACGATTGTTGTTCGGAAAATCATTCGACACTTGGTAGATTTCTTTCTACTCTGTGTTGCCGAGGCATGATGAAACGGAAATCTTTGCTCAACGTCCACGTTCCGTTCCTTCAGGATGCCTACGCAATCGCAACTAAAAAAATAAATTCAAGTATACAAATTTAGCTTAGTTTGTTCAATACAGTCAGTATAGTTCATACAAATTATGAAATAATATTGAAATTGACAAAGTTACCTAATGACCATATCTTTAGATGGTTCAAATTCGATTTCAATTAGGACTGTTCCCTCAACTTTCTTCTCAATGCAAGGAGTTGAACTTTTCCCCGTTACTTTGCAGGCTTGATAAAACATATGCGGACTCACTTTTCCTTGATCAGTTCCAATGAAGATCTGAAGTGTGGCAGGTTTGTCGTAGCCTTGAAGTTTAATTGTGGGGAAGCCATTGCATTTACGATCTTTGATAGCTCCACGCGAGCCTTCGGTTTGATATCTGGCCCTGTGTTGCTCCTCAGGCTGAGCTAGAATTTGAAGGCCAGTTCGATTATCTCTTGTAAAGGGCTGCAGTGGAGATGTGAGTGTAGGAGTTGTTCCGGGTGGAAGTCTCTTCCCCACACTACTCCTCATTTGAACCCCATTCTGATTACGAAGCTTAAGACCCGTAGCCTTTGACGGTGTCGGAGGGGAAAAGCAAAATCGGGGTCTTTTGATGGGGACAGGTGATGGGGCTGATGTAGAGCCTCCTTCACTGGAACTATTCGAATTTGTAGAAACTGTATTACTTGATCCTCGAGCAGGCATTGTTGGTGATGGCATAGTGCTGTCAGGTGACCTAAAGCGTAAAAAACCCAAATGTTCAAGTTCTTTTTGTCCAGATTCCGAATCCTAATAGCTTCCTAATTTTCTTGTACCAAAACACTAATGTAATATTAACCTAGCTTGAATCCTTGCTATCCACACACATATGCTCGTGTGACCCGTAATAATTCTATAATATTATATCATTGAATAACAGCATTTCCCTACAGACTTTATTATGTGTGCTTGGGAAGCAATACAGTGGTAAGGAAAGTACACACAAATAAGAGGAGCATGAGTCACAATCATCTAAAGTTTCGAAATTTAGGGAAAATGTGAATAGATGACAAATAACAAAGTACAGAGATGAGCTCGTCGTGGAATGCCGATGTCGTGACTTCGTGTCCGTACTAAGAACAAAAATGAAAATAAAAATGATAAGTTCTTCTTTTTTAACATACCATATCGAAATTCAATTGGAAATCCTATTTTCCAATTTTCTGCAATGTAATTAGTAACCAAAATATTTCCAAAGGAATTAGGATATCGCCACTGATAATTTTGAACGCTGTTTATTTCCTCCCGTTTTTCCTAATTCTCTGCACGTCCACTAATGACGTTACAGGACAAGAATGAATATTAAAACCAATCTAATCTGTGAAAATGAAGCATTAGCGAATTTCAAATTAGAGCAATCTCATCTTCTTCCACACGCAATGTGTCAAGGCGGTAGTAATGAGCTCATCAATCCCAGTCTTCGATCCGATTCATTCCCTAATGTGCCTCCTGACGAAAGATAAAAATCTATCTGTTCGTTTTCGTTCAGAATTCAGACTAGAAGCCCCAAACAAATTCTGAACAGAATAAGGAGGAAGAAAACAGAGTTGCTACCTCCGACTCCGGAACCTATACCTATTATTTCCCTCCTAATTAGATTCTCTTATAAACTACCCACTTTTTTAAACAATACTCAATGGGGCTGACAATTTAAAAAAACTCGAAAAAAGATGTGCGAACGCAGAATATAACGAGATTAATGATATTCCGCAATAATATTTTTATAATATACAAATAAACTAGGTTGAGTTCTCACGAAAGACTCTAAAATATAAATCTGACTTTCGTAGCATACTTCAATCCGAAACCCCTGACTCGGAAAATTTCCCTAGCTTCTTCTTTCTAACTACACATTAGCAATAAGAAAATATATCGAGATATGAGTAAGCTTACATAGTTTTTCCTAACAGCGGTAATTGTATTCCGTTCGTCGTACCGATATCTTCTTTTACTTCTTTCATCGGCAAGTAAGCACCAACATTTTTCATCAAATCCGTCTGTACCAAAGATTTGTTTAACCCTGCCTTGATGTTCACGTCCGCTTCCTTTTAACAAAACAAATACACACATTTTAATTTATAATGAGGCATACACACAATTATAGTACCAAGGCATTTACATAAATTAATGTTTGGCAAAATGTTAGATAATTGCACGATACGATGTCAATAGCAAAACAAGTCTTAGCATTTTCCAAGGTATAATTATGAAAATACACGGCAAAAATCAATACAATGAAATAAGCAAACTGCAAGGATAAGAACTAAACACTACTACTGTAGTACAGTGAGGACAAACGGTACTACATTGCTACAAGCTACATGTACTAAAATATAAAGGCAGAAACTGTGAAACTAATTATAAACTAATATGCAACATCAACTCTTTAAATTAATTTCCTGCAAAATCCGACAAATTTCAAGAGACGTCAGATAATATTTAATATGCAAAATAAGTTACATGTAGCTGCCGTTACAAGTTACAATATTTGAAACCAATTTAACTTCCCTTTCAAGAACTTACTACTCTCGGTCTTGAATTTTTTTATACAAAAATTTGTCAACAGTAAGCTTTTATTAACTTTTACGTGGACCAATCATTCCTATTGCTAACCATAAGATTGTATTTTGTACACTAAACCACCACTAAACTGCGACTTAATCTCTTTCTCCAATAATCAATATTAACTTTAATCAATCTCCACTTCACACTTTCAGAAATAATTCATCCCTATAAACATATAAAATTATAAAAAAGGAAAAGAAAACAACGAGTCGAACTACTAAACTGTAGCGTCCAAATCTAATGTCATAAGTTTCCAATACGAAACACACCTTTTATCGTAAGAATCCGGCGATTAAGGTGATTTTAACAGTAGAATATGTATTACTGGATTTTTATAATTAGGTACATGGGAAGGTTTTCCTAACCATTGGTGGGTGTGGCTTACCAAGTGCTATTAGGACGTGGTGGACGGGGACATGAAATGGTTAAGACAACCTTCCCAGGTATCAAATTATAAAAATCAAAATAATATATTATTGGATTCGGAATTATCCCCTTTTCGGTATGTTCTCATTGTCCTATGTACTTGCTATACGAGGGTACGATGGTGGTCTCAAATCTTGGGGATTACACCCCTGGCCCAAGATATACAGATAAAAAAGGAGATGAAAAAATAACAAATAGCTAAAGAAAACAAGAGAAACGAAATGATCAATAATTATTGCCCAATCAATATATCATTAAATATTTGATATTGGATGAAAATATGAAAGTTAGTAAATAGTTATAACATACATAATTTCCTATAAGCACGCACGAATGCTACACACTATCTGTCCGTATTTATAAGTGCCTCTTCTTATTTCTTAGAGACAGACCAGTGCAGTGGCTATAGGCTAGGTTTAAACCAAATCAAAAGTAAAACAAGTTTAAAAAAACATCTGCTCTACCAACGGTCAAGTTGAAAATTAAATAATTCCCTAGCCATCCAATAGTTTGCCGGTTAAGCAATACATTAAATATATCCAGCTTATTTTAATTCCTACTAATAATGCAATATATTTATTTTATGTAACTTCTACTAATTCTTTATAAATACTATAAATTCTCATGTAATAATATCCGTTATTATTACAGTAGGGGAGCTTGAAAATTTTTTTTCAGGAGACATACCCATCTAAAATGGGGGTTTTTGATTTAACTTTAAAATTGGGAACTTCGCAAATATTCAAAATATTTTGTATTTCGTCAAGAATGATGATACCTAAGGTGTGTGTACCTCCCTACCTACATATATTACAATACAAAGAAGAAACACACGAGGCTCGTCAACCTGTTAAATTGTGCACGAGCTTCAACAGGATAATTGTAAGTTTTGTAAGAATGTAACAATTACCAAGAAGGAAAGGGACAGACGGTGCGATGGAGGTTGAGTTGTTGAGTGAGTGTTGAATAAAAGAGATTAATATGATAATGTGCAGCACACGTTGTTGTTGTTGTTATCTTCTCCAACGCGCACTCTACTCACTCTCGTATCGCATCGTAAGTAGTTGACGTCATAATATGAAATTTAAACTAGCCCACAATCAAAACTAACTAATATGAACCAAAATTAAACTGAGTAGTACGTAGGTTACAGGAATCAAAATTAACATATGTTCAAGAGTCTCCCATAGGACCCGTTCACTCACTCACGAATTAACTCAAAAGGAAACAACTGAAAAACTGGAACTCGGAAAAAGACACCAACATTTTTTACAACAATGAATTCACACTCCAAAAAGATCCTCTCACAATTAGACTCAAGATAAAGTTAATGTTGCTCAAGAAAAGAGCGGAGATTAATAAATTAAAAGAATTAATATTATTTGAGCTAAAAATAAAACCGCTCCAAAAATCTGAGATTCAAATTAAAGCCCAGCTGGCTGTATTAATGATAGTGATTAAGAGGTGATAAGAACTTAAGTACACACAAATCCACTCACTGACAACGAGAGACGACGAGAAGAACAAGAGTCAAGAGGATCTGTAGAATCTGCACAAATGAGCAAAGGACAAACATGCCAGTCGAATCATATACATATACAGACACTTCACTCAAACTTGACTGTCCTGCTGATACTACTGCCCTTTACAGATACGATACTGATATTCACAACTGAAACCTCTACTAAGACTTAAGACTCCTTCACAGTTTATACCACAGTATACAAAACATCTATATATCCTTCCTTGACTTTTAAAATTTATGTTTTATTAATATTAATTAATGAACCGCAACCCATAAGTGTATCAATGTAATTAAATCAACTTTTGAACCAAGCGTTTTATTATTATACTTCTAAACTGATCTTCTTCCAGTACCTCAACAGTTCCAATGCTCCACTCAAAGAAACTATAGTATACTTAAATACCTAAATTCTAGAGCTCTAGATTCAACACATGACAGATGCGAACCTCTGTCTGAGCCTTACTCATATTACGTATACTGAAGAACTCAAGACTCAGACTCCAGGATTTAACTACGTATGTTTATAGCTTACCAAATTATAATTAAACTAGCGTCACTGTCACCCCGTCCGATCTTGAGTCTTCCACTACTCATATCAAAAATACTCTACTGACTGTTGCTGATGATGATGATGATGATCTGGAGAAGAAGAAGAGGAAAAAAATGAAATAAAAATAAAAATTATTAATAAGAAAAATAGATGACTAGGTCAAAAGGCAGAATGGGACAAGTAGTAGTTAAGATGTGAAAGAAATGGTTGGCAAAATTAATGAGACTCTCTTCTATACTCCGTCATGTCCTTCACAAGACTGCGAATACGACACTTGGAATGAGGATAAAGTTGCCGAGTCTTGACTCCAATCATCGATTCCAATCCCAACCTCCATCTCCATCCTTTCAAAATCAATGCTGTCTATAACATCAGCCGCTGTCCTCCCTTTCCTCAATTACAACTACAACTACGATACTAACATACATTACCAAGCTGCAGAGACGACTAACTACAGAATACATCCCAGCAAATCACTCCGTCTATCTTCCATGCGTCTTACCATCCTTTCCACTTGCACATTTTAGATTTTAATCCAACTAGTACTTAAGTACTCCTCCTGACTCCTGGTCATCTATCTCCCGTTGCCCCTTTTATACTCCATACTAAATGACTGCACATAATTATGTAACTTTAAGTTGCCTCTATTGCAGAAATGTCTTAGTTTCCTATATCCTCACAGTGCCTGCATGATACTAGGAGTACAAATCAAACAAACCCAATACAATTGGGTTTCCTATAATATGACTACTTTGAGTGATTCATGGGGTTCATGGGGTGAACTATGAGGGGAGGTGCAGTGGACAACGGTGCGGGTGCCAGAGTATTAATTACAGGTCAGTCTACTCCTGAAGACATAATAACTTGTGATTCTCCATTCTTTCCTTCTCGTTTACAAAACAATAAATAATAAATACCGTTTAATTTGACGTAATAAAGTAGTACTTGTGACGATGAGAGAAGTCAGATGAGAATACTCAATGGAAATATATGAAGTTTGAGAACAACAGCACACGGGTTAATAATACCAACACCAACAACCACTACTCATATTTCCAATGTTAAAGAGCTCGCTCTCACACACTCCGCCAACCAACAACAACACCAAAAGTGAGAGCAGATAACAAAAAACAAAACTAGGAACAACAAGTTGTTCTGAATTTTTCACACTTGTTACTAAATATAATATATAATGGACGGAGTATATAGACTTTTCAACAGGCTAAAACCTTCACTCGAAAATATTTACACATGTTCTAGGACAAAAGACCGCGGCAATAAGACCGCAGGTGAAACGAACGTCACGGAAGCACATTTTATAAAAGTCCGTCCACCTATTTCCGGACAAAAAACCGCCAGTCAAAATACCTTTTGAGCTAAACTGACTGCAGTCGGGAGTCGGGCAGTCCTAATGTCGTTTTAAAAAATACCGCTCTTAAAAAACACCATAGCTGCTTTATGTAAAATTTTGCACTGGAATGAATATTTTAAATGAAAACTTAATATTATTTATTACATAGAGCTCCATTATTGACTCCCTATAGAAATTAAACCAATATATACCGTATTTTATTTATTTTAGAATCCTTTCTACCCCTCTTATGTGACCAAATTTTTTTACAAAAATTTCTGTTTCGATTCGAATCAGATGGCGGCTATATTTTCAAACGGTCATTTGTTAACGGCTGTTTGGAAGATGTCAAATATCATAATGACATTTTGGCCATGAAGTCAATGAAGCGGTATTTTAGGTTGGCAGGCTCGCGGTATTTTAGGGGCGGTGTTTTGTACCGCGGCTAAATTGATACGGTCTTTTGTCCCATACCTCCGCTGGATAACGTAATCACGTATGTACATACTATATATTATTACAAGATGATCCCTTCTCGTTCTCGCTGAATCTAAATTTGTCTTAGTGGAACCGCAACGCAACCAGTATAGTACCAGTAACAGTCTAATGACAGACTGCGTAACATTACGCAGATTAATCCAAATACAACTCGTGTGTAATCAGATATACAAGATACGTGTATCAACTGGATCTCTTCCCGGTCTCCTCCACAGGTTCACATACGTACTGCCTAAACGCATGTTATGCACTTTGCGCACTCGGTCTTTACAGACTCTCCACGTTGTTGTCTAGATTTTGGATCTTACCAAAAGCCAAACCAAGGAAATATAATATAGGTACATAGGAATAGTAGGTAGGTAAATGCTTATTATCAACAAACTCAACTACTCTCTTGTGGAGTGTGAGGGATTTTTTGAAACTAAATGTATGTACCTAGTTGTACTTAGTTAAGTTTTGCTATTCCTAGTCATACCCTATATATATCCTCCTCTCCGTACTCATTTTAAGTCTTGGACGCAGTCAAATAAATTGATATCAACTAAGAGAAACACATAAACTCGGTTCGTCTCCTATTAACTACCATCTCCCTCCTACGATACTCCGCTCTCCCATTCAAATGAAACATCAACAGGAAATAACATCACATAATACACGATCGATCTTCATCCTTTCCCATTCCCTTTACTACCAGATCACCAGCTCCAGTTCAGAGTCGTACTACGCACAATTAATTACTACGTAATCCGAATATCAGAACTAAAGCGAATTTATATATATTATCGGACGTCATACGATGTCCCTTGAAAGAAATGGGCTTTCAAAAATCACTTTTGAATGATCCAAACCATGAATTTTTGCAAACACGTATATACTTCTTGTACAGAATTTTAGTTTGCAGACATATATATACTTAGTGATTATGATATTAAACAAATATTTTTATTTTAAAAGTCTACAGACGTAAAATAAAAACATAAATATCCGATGTCCCTTGGTAATACTTTGTATGATACTCTAGCGAGGATGCATTGGAATAACGGAGAAACAAAGCCTGGAATAGTGAATAGTTAATCATATTATGTCACAACTACGCCAAAAAAGATGTGCGTTCGATTACAATACAACGAATATTACAAAGGCAAAATAATATGCAAGTGTGATAAATATTTCACCATTTCGCTCATTCTCCCCTTAAAGCTACCAAATTTAACGAACGAACTACATGCACATATTATGATCTACTGCCACTTGTTGATTTTGATTTATCCGAGTTTCTATCACTGGGCATCCCTCAATTCTTACTATATATCTCTACGAGTGGGACCGCAGTGGCTGTCGAGTTTCTCACAGACTCATACCTGTAAAATATAGAACGCGAGAGGGATGCGAGGCAATTAAAAGTGGAGCTCCAGCTGTGTACAGCAGAGGTTAGAGTCTACCTTCCATACACCGTATAATATGACCAGGAGTTTAAAAGACAAGTGCAGATTCTGCGGATTAAAACTATGGAAAACTAACAATGCCGCCATGTCTAATCAACAAACCAAGAACAAGGCGAGCAAGTCAGTGAACTAACTGAATAATTATATCATTACAAAATGAGCAAATTATATATTCCGATATTAAAGTGTAATCGCTTAAAGATTCTTGTCATCATCGTCCCTAATACTACGAGCAGCTGGACCAAATTTGAAGGTACAATTTAATGTTTCTATTATTCATTACCACTGAGCATTGTTCTCAGCTTATTCCCATTCTAATAAAATAAGTGCAATGCAATGCAATAATATTCATTTTATAGACAACACTGTGGAGCGAATGGAAACCATCATCATCAGTGTCACATGCACTTGTTCAAATTTATGTAATCCACATTATTTGTAGTTTCTATGCTCGCTAGGAATCAGTAGTTAGTAGATGTACTAGATACTACACGACAGCCGACAGACTCTAAAGTCAACAGGAAAGTGTAGTTAGTACCTACCTAGTTTTCATTTCAAAACGGAACTTGCTCTGTAAAATAACATGCTGAATGTTTATGCGTACGGTATGTGCAAGTAGTACTTGGATGTCCAAGTCCAACTCCAACTCTCAATAACCTCAAGTAGGTATATATCTAACAGCAAACGTATCCTTCAAGTAGCGAATTTGAATAAACTACGAAGAAGATAGACTTCATTTGATTATATACTTTAATTATATCTAACCAGTAAGAAGTAAGAAGACGAAACTGTACGTGCATATGCATGGCATTCAGTGAGCTACATACTACGATTACTCCACCACGTCTTTGCCTCACTCTGAGCACGAAGCCACACACGTAAAAATTGGCACGATTTTTACATGTGTAAGGTAGGTACATTCTTTCCCCACTGTCAACCCCTGACTTCACGTATCAGTATTGAAATTAATTCAAATTCATGAAAAACAAGCATTTTAATCCTAATGTCCACACATGCCACAAATTAGCAATTTAAATACCAACCAAAAATCTACAAAACAATTCAAAAAAATATTTTCCAGCGAGCTGCAGTCGCAGTAGCAGTGCAGTCTGCAGTAGCCCAAGGCCATATGCGTAAAAAAATCACATCTTTTTCTTACTAGTTAGTACCAACAAGATTGTTAAACTTCCACATTGATAAATTCCCGTTCTTTATATTCATTAACAATGGTTAAAAAAAATCGTTGCAAATTGTAGGAAAGGGAAAAAATTTCTTAAACATTGACTAAGAAAATGACTCATTCACAAATATATATTAAATAAAATTAGTTTTGAAACCGTCTTTGACAGTGACATTCCTTACTGCGTCAATAAATATTTTTTTTAAATGGTTGGTATTTAATTCTATAAAAATGAGCTAATCTCTACACTAATTCAAACGGATAGCAGATAGCAGAGACAGAGATCTTAAAATAATAAATAATAGTTACAGAACAGGTAAAAATATGCACGAGCGGGACGGTCCACAGTTTTCCAACGCTGAGGGGACGCACGTCCACCAAGAGTAGAGATGGATATAATACTTTAAGAAATTAAAACCGCAATAAATATTTACAGAAGCCTCATTACTTCACACCCAGAAATCTATACAGTACACTAGCTGACGTCAGTAAATAACTTTTTATTATAATTATTATTATTGAAAGCGGTCTATTCATCCAACTATTTCATAATATCAGGCGTTGAAAAAAAAGATAGCTCGTTGCCTTTAACGCTACAAAGTTATTCGCAGTTTAAATAATGTTAAAGAGCTCCAGCTTTGTATTAACTTCCATGACTTACAACAACGTATTAGCTTTTAGTTAGCAATTAACGCACGAACCTGCGTCAACTGACTGTAAATGTGAAGGTTGCTCATAATATACTCTTAAATAAGGTTGGGAGGAGTCAGTTACAAACTAATAACTACGCAGCTTTAAGTTCGCAGTAGGAAGACGAAAACAAATTTAGGTGATAAAAAATTGAATTAAAAAATATAAATCAACCATTCGTGGGTAAATCCGGCCTATAATTGTATTGGAAATATCAATCAAAAAGGATCAAACAAATCATGATGTTCGGACTCGGAGCTTTACTAAAATTAAAATCAAACGCACATGCTAACCATCTACCTGACAGCCTTCCAAACAAATGTGCCTCAGTATATTTTCTAAGAATATTTTGGTGAATTATATATTTCATAACATCTATATTGAATTAGCTAATTAACTCTTAAGCAGCCAAACAGTATGATAGATAATATGAAATTCTAGAGAATACAACATATAGAATAGAAAGCTGTGAGATATGTGCGAAAGTATTCATATATGGTTTAAGCAATTGAATGTGAGAAACACTTTATAATAGAAAATAAGTCTTACCACATAGGATGAAACGGGGAACTTGGGTATTGATATTGTAGTTGGATTGTGTTGATTTAAATCTTCAATGGAGTCTGAGCCGAGGGTATTTGAATTTGAATTAATATTCCAACCAAATTGTGACTCCGACTGTGAATTCCAATCACACTCAAATCCAGAATCGTTTGAATTATCGTTTAAATGCCTTTCGTATTCAACGCAGTTAGATGTCACTCTTTTCCCAAAACGTCCTTTACCTGCGAACACACAACACAATATAAAATTACATTAACGCACATTTGTTTTCTTTAAATTCCAATTTCAACTCAATATAGATGCGTATATATGTTTACACAATATTTAGTTTTTAACACTAATGGAGTTTATGAAGTATACATTCCGAGTGGATAATACATTATGCGTTTCTAAGGAATCAATTTAGTGGTTCGGTACAATCTTGTTACATTTTGTTAATCCAACTATGTGTTCGTGACGGCGTCCCCGTCACCATGCTCAACACTGGTTACGGACAAGAGTTAAACAGTGAATGAGGTGAAAAATCCAAGAAGAGATATATGAATATTCGTATGTTTTTTTTAAAGGTGTACTGTACTACCTACTATATGAAGAGTGTTTTAAAAATATCTGAAACTAATAATGACGAGAGAAAACAGACCTAAACTTGTCTGTCCTTAAGATTGCCGAGTATACTTTTGAGCTAAAAACTCCACAGAATCATCATGTCAATAATTTTCAAACTTCTAGTTCAGTCTACTCTGCGGTTGGACTTCAAAAGAATCACATAAGAAAGGAGATAAATATTGTTTTATAAATCTATTTTTGAAGGTTCGTCATTATATACTTGTATCTATTATTATTATATTACTATTGACAGCTACAATCAGGACTAAAAAGCGCAGCTGGATAAACAATTTTCTTAACAGTTCCTAGCATCTTCATCAATATCAATAAACTATCCCGCCCTCGTCCCTTCCATAAATACAGGTAGATATCACACCTAACCCCTCCCCTTTTCTTCAACTGTATCATCAGTGAAAAGAAGATTTTCTTTTTCTTTATTCAACCCAATTCCCAGAAAAATATATACCTAATTATATATTGTAATAATAATAAATGTAAACTTTAACATGAAATAAAATTCAGAGCCATGGGATACGTCCCGCAGCGCTCTTATTTGAAAACTAACTACCTAATTATACTTATAGTTTGCAGGTATTTATACATTTAACTGATTAACAAGTTATTCGGAGAAATCCTATCAAAAAACTTCGAAAATTCAATGGATACTTTTGCTTCTACGCACATTCAAAAATAAATGGACGATCGAGGATTATTATCAAAATTACACAGACTTCCCGTCACTGTTGACGAGTTGTGGAACGATACGGCATTCAATAACATAAAATGAGAAGTTCAATAGTTCGTCCGGTTTTATCAACTCCCCCAGACAAGCAGGTAGAAAGTTGTTCAACTTTAACTCCGCACGAAAAATGTACATAGAGAAGGCATAAATAACTACGTCCTACTAAAACTAGAAGATTGGACCTTTCTTTACAGAACCAAAACCAATCCCACCAACATTGTTACTCTACAAATGGAAAATTATTTGAGAAAAACAGGAAAATTCTAGCAAGAT
>JAQFZE010000780.1:0-22499 GCA_034695245.1 Dicyrtomina saundersi | reverse complement strand
GCAACATAATATATCGATATCGTCTTTGGGTCCTCTGATCTTGATTTTAATTTACTAAAATTCACTTGTTAAACAGTTTATGTAAAGAAAGGATACTCTCAGACACTGCTCAAACAAATTATTAAATGAAACAATTAAATTGCATATAACAATCAGGTCGTGTACATTAGAACAACTTATAGGCCTCAAAGTCAAAGCAGTCCAAGGCACAGTATTGGTTGCTCTGCAACTTGTTCCATCATCACACATGCATTTAGTGTGTTCGTCTAGTATGTAGATCACACCTGTCTGCCGCTGTTTCGATTTTTAATCTCATCGGAGAACACGAGAATCAATTCATAATTCATTGATGATCATCGACCAGCGATTAGTGCTGATTGTTCGTGTTCGCTGTGTTGAGTTTTTAGTTGGTCTTACTTTAATTTCATTTCGTTTCGAATATACTCATTGGTATTCATAAATGCATTCATAAATATTTTTATTGCACCTGCAGTATATATAAATCAGTAAATCACTTTTGTAGTCTGTCGTATATGAGTTTTCATTTTTATGAATTATTTTAATTTTTAAGTATTCAATTTTTGTTCCAATTTACTAATTCTTTGTTGTTGCTTTTCAGGTCGTTGTTGGTTGATTGCCATACATTATATTGGCTGAAGCTGTGACTCTTCTAACTTGAGTCAGCTCTAGTTTATCTCGATCTCATTGATGCTGTAAATGATGGATTGATCCTCTCAAGATTACTTACTAATTTGAAATTCAAACTTCATCCATATCATCATCACCCGCTGGCTCTGTTACTGCAGACTGACAACTAGGGCTGACCGTATCACTGCTCGGCCAACGTCTGCTACTACTTACAAATTTTGTTTTGCTGCGTTCTTTTATTCTGGTTCTGTAGTTCTTTTGCCTGCACTTGGGCTTTTTGTTCATATGACAACCATCAAGAACCAACAACTTCTCAACGAAAAAGTGATCTCTACAACAACTGCTGCACTCGTATTCGTATCTCAAATCTGAAAGACATCTGTCATCGTTTTAAGATTGTCATAAGCGATATAAATATACGTACTATACATGTGTGTATAGAAGAATAAAATATATAAAATCTTGAAGAAAATACGGCGTAAAATCTTCTTCATATTTTGTGCTGTAAATCCATACCACCAACCAGTTGAAAATCAAAATCAAGAAAAGGCAAGACAGTTTAACGGCGTCAGTTATTAGTTGAACTTGACAGGCAGAAAAAAAAACGAATCCGACGACCACCAGCAAGCGAACAAATCATATCATCCTTGTCACAAAGTCAAATTCAGAGACAAAGACCACGCACAAGGACAAATTAATCAAGGATAATTCAATTTATATATAAAGAATTAAAATTTGTCGCCATTTTTTCTCAAATGTTTGGAAGCAGGCAATAACCAAAAAGAATAATATATTCAAGTGACTTTGAAACTATTAAGTTAATCAGTGCATCGAAAGAAGAATAAAAAATAAAAGTAAACTTTGTGAAGTAATATTATCTGGTGATTAGGAATTAATTGATTGGACCTAATGTACTGTAACTGCACTTTCAGTGTAGTTGTATCTATAGCCAAGATTTTGATCTCAGTGGCAAATGGGAGTTGTCAGTGTGTGAACATTGGTTCTATTTAGAATCAAAATTGACAAGAAGCTGAAACGACAACAACTAATGTTTGAATGTGACAAAATAATACAACATTTTTCAAAACGGAGTTTTTTTCAGTCCGCTCTGTAATTACACAAATATTTCTGGATTCCATAATATATTATAGTCCCAGTAATCAGACTCGTCGTTTGTCGTTGTCTCGCCCTTTGTTTATTCATAAATTATATATCGACCTCGAAGACGAAGCCAAAGCCAACATAATGGTAAAAATCGATAATAGCAAAATAGAAATAAAAAGCAACATATTGTCGATACTGCCAACATCAACCAACCGTCGTCTGGTGCATACAATCAATATAACAATAAGTACATAATATATATTATACAATAATTGTGCAATCTTTTAACAACCAACAACCAGAAGAACAGCTGCAGCAAATTTTGTAGTGAAGTGTAGAGATTATTGAATATTTTGATTTTGATCTGAATGCCAGATGCTATGATAATAATAGAAAATAATATTCATAAATATATACGTACAAATACAAGATATGTATATGAATCTATAACTTCGTTAACTGTTTACAAACTCGTATCACTGTAGACTGCGTCTCTTTACTTCGCACAGTAAATAAAATAACTTAATAATTAGACTAAACAAAATCTGTACTTAGATGGTTCACACTTCAATTCAAGCAGCAACGCTACTACTACTCTTCCTTATCCCTAAGATAAGTCAGCAGAGTTTCATGGAAGATAAACGCAACATGGATAATAAAAGCTTTAATTAAGTTCCTTAAAAAATGTGCAAGTTTATCTCAAAGTAAATATGAAATCTATCCTGCCTAAATCTAAACTAGTGGAATTATTTGCATTGGTATTGGAATGGCCAGTAATTCAAATCAACATTGTAATAGTTTAGTCTTTGGTCACAATAACAATCCCAATTCGAAATTGAATCTCAGTAAAGGAAGTGGAGCATCCTTGTCATCGAAAATAATATCATCCTCCTCACCCTCTTCAGCAGCATCATTATCTACATCAGCTTCAACGAAAAGTCTTTGTGTTTCCTCTTCCGTTCCACAAACAGCACTTGTTAGTGAAAGTCAGCAGCACAATAATTGTTCCATTTCATCTCTTGACCTCACGGGCTCCCAGTCATCCTTGTCGGATAGGGACAGAACTCCGAATCGGTTCCTAGTAGGCACTAGTACCGGTACTCTCAATAGCCCTTTGTCAATCATAAGTCATCATCATTACCCTAACCATGGGACGTCGCCGCAGCTGCAGCATTCGTCACAACCTAACCACAACCATCAGAATAATAGCACTTGTCACAAGACTAACATGACCTTGACCTGTGTAGGTCATCAGAGTAAAAATAATCAAAATAATATACATCACAATCAGCTGATTGGTATAAGTAATAATTGCAATTTAAATAATCCAAATCCATTAAATACTCATCATCCACAACAAGGCCAACAGCAACAGCAACTGTCAAGTCTTGGAACAATTACAAGTTCGCACTCCCTCCTTCAGTTACATAGTCCGACCAATTTCCGCACTGGAGGTCATGCAGGTCAGAGTATTCACAATGGTAGTCACCACAGTCATCTCAATTTGACTAATAGTATTAGTAGTAAGAGTGTCAATGGGAATTGTGGGAGTAGTGGAATCATCAGTTTGAGTAATTCAACTTTGAGTTTAAATGAGAGTAGTGGATCTATAAAGTGTTCGTTAAATTTAAGTCCGATTGGATCCACCTCACCCGTTCCTCTCGTGGGTCTCCTCTCTTGTGGCCCATCCTGTAATTGTATTAATGGACCCCTGTGCTTAGCTCCATCGTCCTCTATTTCTAGTAATAATCATTGTGCAGGGATTGGAAGTCCTAATAGTCCAAATAGTAGTGGGGGTAGTGGCTGTGGAGGGTCGTCATCTGCTACTAGTTTAAGCTTGTCATTGTGCTCCACGTCTAAAGATCAGTTACGACAATTATTTGAATCTTGTAAAATCGGTGATATTGTTAAAGTTAAACATTTAGCCTCCACAAGGAATGTGAATGCGCGAGATACTTGCATTGGCAATTCTTTAAGAAAATCTACTTGTCTACATTTTGCGAGCGGTGAGGAAAATTTTTTGTTTTGTTGAAATAGTTTTAGGTAAAATAATCGTTTAATATTATACTACGCGGTTATAAAGATGACCACAAATGATGTAGGTACATAGCTTTCTGACTGTTACTGCTGTGAACACGTGACTGCTCAAATATGAAGTTTGAGTTTCGTTTAAGAAATACTGTTTTTAATCAGTGCAATGCTTGTATGACAGAGTTCATTTTTCCAACATGGCTAAAGCTGTGGTTAATGTAATGTTCGTAATTTTAAAATGCCCATTTTGTTATTTTATAAAACACTTAACGTGCTATGAAGTTTCTTTTTAGCATTTCATAAATACCAATTTAAAGTCTTTTTTCCAAAAGTGATTACTTTTGGTCACTGACACTGATAAGAAACAGTACATAGGAATCTTCATTTTGTAGTAGAATTTTATATTTCTTATTTTTGTGACGAAGCTCGTCTTGTTCCATGGTGAAATTCAGTTCAGTGTTCCCGTCTCCGTATCCTATTTTATTGCAATCTAATTTCTCCTTTTTGTTGTCTTGTGTTGATCTCCTTCTCCTAATTTGTAGAGAATGTTTCCGCTCTGGGCTAGTAGTTTGCATGTTATGTAATGTAGCGTAACAGTAAACGGTAACACGTTTTATGATGTAAATAATTATCATTGTAAATTATAATCATCATAATTAAATAATTTTGTTTTGAATTTAAATTGAAGGTTACGGTCGAAAAGATGTTGTAGAGCATTTACTATCTTTGGGAGCAAATATAAATGCAAGAGATGAAGGTGGACTGACTTGTCTTCATAATGCGGCTTCTTTTGGTCATTCCGAAGTTGTAAGATTACTTCTTGCCAAGGGGGCTGAAGTTAATGCACGTGATAATTGGAAGGTTAGCCAAATGTTCATATTTTAATTTCGTACAAAACTATACAGTAAGTAAAGTAAATAACGCTGTCATCTTTATCTTTATCTATATACACAAAAGTATTTTGACTGTACTGTATATATTTTTTTATGCAAATTCCTGCGTGGAGATTTGAATTTAAATTTCACATTAAATAAAAATGGTTCAAAAGTTTAGTTTTCCATTTAAATTACGAGGTCTAATTAAATTGCCGTACTGCACAAAATAATCAGCACTATAATAATAATAATAACTTTACGTTGGTGGAATGTGTGTAACCTTAAGGTGACTTTTTGTTTTGTAACGAATCTTTAGTCTTTAGCTTGCTTGGTTTGACTGTTTGACTTGACTTGACTGATAGACTCATCTTTCTTTCTTGAGACAAACTTTCCATGCGAATACCATTTTTAGCAAGTTGCCAAATTAATCAAATTCAATGGATCACCTTACTTGGTCTTTCTTATACTTTGAAGTTTGACAGTCTCGTGTGCATAGTTTCTTGTATTTTTTTCATGATTCGATCAAAAAGGAGTGAGGATCATTAAATGTTAGTTCAAATTACAATAAAATTACTTTTTGCTCTTGGAGCCTATCTAACATTGCTAAATAAAAAAATCCTTAAAAGATGTTTATGTTTATATTGTTAACAAACCTGAGTAAAGTGAACATAGTGATTTGGAATACTCAGTTCAATAAACAGCTGACAAGGGAGTCAAACCAAGGTAGTGCCTGTCGATGCCGCCTAAGTAATGTTCTGTAATTTTTTATATGCGGTATGGGGTAGAGTTTAGCAATGTAGAATTTTAGCTGTAATCTATAGTTGCCATAATTTGTGCACACACAGTAATAAGATTTAAAAAAAAACTATTTATTAAGAGATGATTTCATTTATATTTTTATTAACCCCCTAAGTCGTATTTATTAGAATAATATATCTTAATCTTTATTAACTCTCGTAAATCGTAAATATTGAACAAGAAGAACGAGAGTGAAAGTTATTGTGTATTTGTTTGATTCGATTTTGTGGCCTGCGTTCTCTTTTGGTCTTCTCTTCTGTTTGTATTAAGTACGGTGACTGTATTCTTGCTTTGTCTCTTGCTACTTATTATATTTTGTCTATACGTACTAGTTTATCCACTTATTCTACTTGTTGTGCTGCTCGTCGTCTTTTCAATGAAGTTGTTTTTTATCTGCGTATGTGCATTAACTATTTACTTACAAAGGTTTGTGCAAATGAGGGTTTCAATTTTGAATGTAATTGTATCATTAATTAATGCTATCATACTTAAGTATACTTTTTTTCTGAATATTTAAAAATATTAAATATGCTAATCGTAAACTAAAAACTTAATTATTACAGTCGTGTTTTTTATTTTAATATCTTTTATGCATATTTAATTAATAATTATTTTTTCATTGTTTTCTTTTTCGCAGTACACGCCATTAATTGAAGCATCGAGTAAAGGAAAAGTTGACGTGTGTATTGGTAAGTGAATTAAATTTTTGTCTTTTGATAATGATCTTGAGTATTATTGTATAAATGCCAGCTGTTTAGAACTTGGACAGTAATACATACTACAAAATCTGAGTTTGGGTATTTTGTAAAAGAAAAAGTGTACTCACTCACAGTGCATTGCAATATTGTTTTTGTCAATGCTTATAATACGGTGATATAAGGGATGTTTGAGACGGAGATAACTGCTAAACTTATGAATGACACGATATAATATATATGTAATATATGTAAAAGACGAAATGGGTTTCGAATATGTAAGGATTATTTTATAACGGATCACATGAACTTCAGTTTTTTAAATTCAATGTTGCGATCGTATTTTTGTTTAACTGTTTCCGTTCAGCTCTACTACAAAACGGAGCCGACCACACAATAAGAAATTCAGACGGAAAAACAGCTTTTGATCTAGCGGATCCTGGGAGTACGTCAGCTGTTTTTACGGGGGATTACATGAAACATCAACTTTTGGAAGCTGCACGATCGGGGAACGAGGATAGGTATACAACTATTACAAATTTAGTGCTATTGATATATTTAGTACTATTGTGTTTAAAATATATTTTTGAGTATAGTCATAGAATCTATAACATTTTATTTTTGCAGCATGAATACTACTTATAGCGTTGTTTTTCATTCAAACATTTTTAAAACCAATTTTCATGGACTAACAATAAGTCTCGCTATGCGTATGCTAATGTAAATTTTGATCGAGCATATTTATATTTAATAATTTTTTATTTTACTATCATTGTGTTGCAGGTTGTTATCGCTTCTGTCGCCATTCAATGTAAATTGTCATGCACAGGATGGTCGAAAAAGTAAGTTTTCTTGCATATCAAAATCAAATAGCCGTATTACTTTATTTATAAACTAATTTTAATTTTGTAACTAATAAGAAAAATACAGTCAGTCAGTAGTGGACCAAATTAAAACTATTATTTAAATATAGCTTTAACCTATTTTTGCAGGCACTCCACTCCATTTAGCTGCAGGATACAATCGTTATAAAATAGTTCAAATTCTACTGAGTCACGGAGCGGATGTTCATGCTAAGGACAAAGGCGGTCTCATCCCTTTGCATAATTCTGCTTCGTATGGTCATTTTGAAGGTGATAATATCATGATAAAATTTGCGATTATACATTATATTCTCATTTAAGAGCAACAGTATTGTTATACATACATTCTTATAAGATCCTTATTTTAAAAACTATTTTTTCTATTCATTATTTAGTCTGTGAGATTTTAATAACCCACGGTGCCTGCGTGAATACGCAAGATTTGTGGGGGTTTACACCTTTAATGGAAGCCGCTTCGAAATCTCGAATCGAAGTGTGTAGTCTTCTCCTTTGTCATGGAGGGGATCCTACTTCATTAAATTGTCACTCAAAATCTGCCATTGACTTGGCGGGCTCACGGGAACTTCAAGAGAGACTTACGTATGAGTACCGTGGTCACTCACTCCTTCATGCATGCCGTACCGGAGATATCGTTCGACTGAAAAAACATTCTGATCAACTCGTCCAGCAATTCCAGCATCCGTTCACATTGGAAAATGCCTTACATGTGGTCCTCCTTCACTGGCCACCACCCCAGATGAGGAAATGTGTAGAATCTCTCATAAAGAAAGGTGTCGGTGTAAATGATAAAACCAAGGATGGCTGGTCACCGCTTCATATTATTTGTGATCGACCTGAAATGTTTGATATTATCGATGTTCTGATTAAAAATGGGGCTAATATTAATGCGTCCGACAACAATGGAGATACTCGTAAGTTTCTAACTATTCATCAATATTTTGTATTTATTTTTTACAATGTCGGCAATTTATTTAAATCCTTAAAATTTAATATAAATAGAAACATTTGTAAAACTTTATTAGCATTGCACCGCTGCGCTCGATCTGACAATATAAATGGATGTCGGATTTTAGTTTCTTACCAAGCTGATTCAAACATTGTTAATCATCAAGGGCTTACATCCGCACACTTGGCGTCTTCTGCAATCATTTCCATTTTACAAGGTTAGTTTTAAAGTCTATTTTTTCTAATCCAGCAGGCATACAATCAATCGAATAAAGTGTGATCACGAGTACGAATATTAAGTAATTTTAAAATTTTTATTTATCCAATTTTATTTTTTTCAGAGCCACCAATGGTAGATATGGAGTATCAACTTTTGGAAGCTAGCCGCTCCGGTGACCTGGACATGGTTGTGAAGATATTAAATCAGCGGCCGGATATTGTGAACTGTCGAGACACGGCAGGAAGACTGAGTACTCCACTGCATTTTGCAAGTGGTTATAATCGTGTGGCTGTCGTAGACTATCTACTTCAACATAATGCAGATGTTCATGCAAAAGACAAAGGGGGGCTAAGTAAGCTGAGACTATTATTATATTTCAGTTTCAAGGGTTGAGTTTCCCAATACTGTATAATATGTTAAACCATATTTTATAGAAATATTGCGTATGATTGAAAATTAATTTAACTGTGTGACTTACTTTTTTTTTTATAGTTGCCCTACACAATGCATGTAGTTATGGTCATTTCGAAGTGGTGAGCATATATTTCACTATAAATATATTCAAAAGAGTGATATTGTTTGAAGTAATGCCGTATATAATTTATACGGTTTATTATTTTTTAAATGCTATAAATTTCGTCATTTCATTTCAAACTATTTCAGACTGAACTTCTTGTATCTCATGGTGCGGATGTGAATGCTGCAGATCTATGGAAGGTATTGAGTGAAATGCCAATTTCTATTCCTAACCTAAAAATAACACTAGTTGAAATTTAATACTGTTGTTTTTGGAAATCCAAGCTGTTCTGAACTATTCAATTAATCCAGTATGAATGAAAATTAATTCTTTTTTTGTAATGTTTTAGTATCGCCCTCTACATGAAGCTTGTGCAAAAAATAAGTATGACATTGTCAAGTACCTCTTGAAACACGGAGCTGATCCCACCAAGAAAAATCGTGATGGTGCTCTTCCAATTGACTTGTGTAAGGACGAAGATATTGCAGATCTTTTACAAGGAAATTCTGCTCTTCTAGAAGCTGCCAAGAAAGGACAATTAGAGAAAGTTAAAAAACTTCTAACTCCTGAAAATGTAAACTGTCGAGATACTCAGGGCAGGTTCTCAAGTCTACTTCATCTTGCCAGTGGCTATAATAATTTAGAAGTTGCGGAATTTCTTTTGGAAAAGGGGGCTGATGTGAATGCGAGAGACAAAGGTGGTCTCATTCCTCTCCATAATTCTGCTAGTTATGGACATTTAGATATTGCAGCTCTTCTTATTAAGTTCAGCACTATGGTCAATGCTACAGATAAATGGGGTACGTTTTTTTAACAGCTTAATAAAGTAGGTAGATATGGAAATACTACAAAGTGTATCAAATGTTTGACACATTTTTTGAAATGGCTAATGCATGATTTTTTCAGTATCAAGAAAGTATGCTTAAGTTATGCTGGAAGTGCTATGCTTAAAATAAAGTATAATCGTGTACTTGCATTGTATTTTGTAGGTTTTACACCGCTGCACGAATCCGCACAGAAAGGCCGAACGCATTTATGTGCCCTGCTCCTCGCCCACGGAGCGGACTCATTTGTTAAAAATCAAGAAGGGCACACTCCTCTGGACTTGGCTGTTGCCGAAGATGTCCGTTCATTACTCCAAGACTCCATGACTACCCATCAGTCACTCCCGGTGGCAACAAAACATGGAACAAAATTGTCATCAGGTCATACCACGAGTTCATCCTCCTTAAATAACTTAGGAAATAGCAACACCCCAACAGTCTCAAACTCAACAATTGCAAATGAAACTGTGATAATGCCATCTGGAAATCCGTTTTTAATACCCATTCGTTCGTTACTATCATCTGGGGGTGGTGATGGTGGCGTTGGAGATGGTGGAGGTGGACAAAATTCTCACCAGCAAGCAGCAGCTGTGGCTGCTGCTGAAGAGGAGAATGAACGAGAGAAAATGAAGGCTGTATCAAACTTTTTAGCAAGTTTAAACCTGGACCATTTAAAGGATCTCTTTGAGAGGGAACAAATTAGCTTGGACATTCTAGCAGAGATGACACATGAAGATTTGAAAGGAGTCGGAGTTGTGGCTTATGGTCATCGTCACCTTCTATTAAAGGGTATTGACAAGATCAGGTCAAGCATGGGAGGGGGAACGATGCTAATTGAATTGACGAGAGATGACCGAGAATTTTTAGCTGTGGAAGACGAAATGCAAGCTACTATAAGAAATCATCGGGATAATGGTCATGCTGGTGGAATTTTTGCACGATATAATATAGTTAAGATTCAAAAAGTTCGGAATCCTAAATTATGGGAGAGATATGTTCATCGAAGAACAGAAGTAGGAGATGAAAATGGTAGAGAAGGTCCAAATGAACGTATGCTTTTCCATGGAAGTCCTTTCATACCTGCGATTGTTCACAAGGGATTTGACGAACGACATGCATATATTGGTACTAATATTACTTACATTTAGTCGTACAGTAATAAATGGTGTTTTGTTTTAATGTTATGTATTCAGAAAGTGTTGTAAATTATTTTGAGTTATTTAATACGTGTTTTTTAAATTTGAATTATTAGGAGGAATGTTTGGTGCTGGTATATATTTTGCTGAGCATTCATCCAAGAGTAATCAGTACGTGTATGGAATTGGGGGTGGAACGGGCTGTCCAGTTCATAAGGATAGATCTTGCTATCAATGTCATCGGCAGTTGCTACTCTGTAGGGTCACCCTTGGGAAGTCCTTCCTACAATTTAGTGCTATGAAGATGGCGCATTCCCCTCCCGGCCATCATTCTGTAGTAGGGCGACCTTCAGCTGGCGGTCTCACTTATCCTGAATTCGTTGTTTATAGGGGCGAACAGGTACTTTATCAAATATGCCACAATCTGTAAAGCGATAGTGATGTATTTTTTATTTGTTCATTTTGAATACAAAAAGCTTTTACAAATGAAAATAGAAATTCCATTTAGTTAATGTAAAACAAAATTCTCTTGTCTTGTTTTTTTCCAGGCCTATCCAGAATATTTAATAACGTACCAGATCGTAAAACCGGAAATAGCAGAAGATCCTAATGGCATCTCCAAACCGTCTTGAAACCCGTAGTATCTTGCCTCGCAATTAGTGGATATTTCTCTCTTGTTTCTGTGCCACGCTTTATACCACACAATTTAAGTAGACGAATTTAAACCGCTGTAAAGCTGAACAAATAGTAAAACCCTGCATGCATTATACTGGAACTGGCGGAATCAAATTGTTTTAAGTAATTACCATGCGCAAGAAAAGTAAGGATATTATCTTCGTGTCAAGTTCTTGTTCTCGTATTTTCGATGTACTGTAATTTTCGGTCGCTGTAGTAAAAAAAGAAATAATACATTGAAGTTTGAAGTAACATCATTTTAACAGGGCTGTGGATAAAAAATATAGTTTATTATATGTATCTACTACACATTATTTTTCGTACCGTGTGAATTGTGATCGTGAACAAAAGTGCATGTGACGGTGTGACGTTTGTGATTTTTTTTAAGATTAAATATCGAAACGAGATGTTTGAATTTGACGTTGACACATTGACAGTTAAAAGCTTGATATTTGAAAGTAATTAATGATACTGATGAGTCAGAGTACTACTTACTAAAAATTATGCAAACTGTAGCTGTTGTGTGGGAAAGTATTCTATCGTATTTTAATCTATATTGTGAAACTTTGATATTACTCCTATACAATACAAAAATCAATTTTGTATTTGTTTTTGCATTAACGTTTTTTTAAAATAATGCTTCAATTGTCATTAATTATCACGCTTCCAATTTTTGTGCTCGTAAAAAACAACTAATTACGCATTAGATTACTATCAGTGTTTTTAGCATCGGCTAGTTGATGATTGTACGCGGTTATCACCTGTTATATATACCGGTTATTTGTTTGGTGCACAGTTTTCTAAATGGAATGAAACCTTTACGTACCTAAAAGTTTTAAATTTATTGCTTGTGGTACTTATATACTGTGAGCATTAAATATAGCTTCATTGCTAATAGCTCTATAGGTTTTCACAACTATCAACTGCGGACACAACGCGCAAGTAGGTATATTTGTCGTTTTAATTGATTTATGATGATAATCTCAATAATAATTATTGGACTTGTTTTATAATTAGTTAATTAAAACGCAATTATTTAATGAAAATAATATAATATTTCTAATTGTGAAGCGCTATTATAATAACAACAATATTTTGATTGTACCTTTAAACAAAAAATCGCAAATCACATGACTGTATGTAAATATTTAATTATTACGTCTTAAAAGTATTTGATATTATTTGAAAGTTTTCATTTCATAAAATATATATCTTCTTGTGAATGAATTTATAAGAGTTTTTAATTAATTATTTTTCAAAAATAATTAATAATTCAAGTTAAATGATACAATTAATGATTATTAATGACATAAATGATAAATTATGCTACATTGATATTTGATGATGAGATGAAGCCTTGATTGTATTACTATGTGTAAAGTAAATCTAGTGTGAAGCATGAAATATATGGACTCCATAATCAATCATTTATAATTATTCATTTTTGACGTACAATTTTGATACATGGATTTTCCATTTCGATGCTATTAGTGGATAGAGGTGTGTGGTTTTCGTACTGCCACACTAAACATTTAAATAATTAATTATATCACATACTTAAGTAACATCATACATATTATATATTTTAGATTTATTATCCAATTGTTGTAATTCATATTTAATTATTAGCAATTTGTATGTTGTGTGTAGTTTTTTCTCGAATTTAGACTCGGCCAACTCCGAAGAACTATTGAGTATTGATGGTACATAATAAAAAACGTTTTTAAATAGAAAAAAAAAGAGTTTGTGAGTCTAATTCATTCATAACTGTAAAACTGTAAAAGGCAAATCATATTTTCATGTATTTGCATAATTTTTCCTAATCTAGTTCTTGGCTGGAAATTCATATACTCCTATTTTCATTGCTAAAAAAAATGTTTCAAAAGCGAAATAAACAGTGAGCAAATATATGTATTTTAGGCATGCAAGTAAAACAAACTGGAAGATGCGTTATTTTGGGAAACATTGAAATGGACTTGAATTCAATGAAATGAAAAACTTTTAATACTTAACATCGTAAACTGAATTTTATTCGAAATACAATAATATATTATGCAATTTATTTCTAAATTAAGTAATAAGTACATTAGACCTTCACAAAAAAAATTAAACACCCTGTATTTTATAATATCATAGCAACAACATTAACATCCTTAACTTTAACTTATAACTCGTGATTCGATGAGAATGTGAAACTCTACGTACGACATAAGTAGGTTATACATAATTTCGTAGAAATCTTTACTTTTTTTTGTGTTTAATATATATATATTTCAGCTATACAACAACTTATAATAATTCAACCCCAACTATACAACAGTACAAACTAAATTACTTTCTATTGATTAGGAAAGCAAACAAGCCATGTACAATCGTAAATTGCATTCGTAAATATATTCTTACAATATCATAGTCCTTGCAAATCTGAAAAAAAAATATAATAAAGTTTTTATGTAGTCAATATAACGATTTTAGAGGCGAAACTAATTACTGCTACATAAATACAGTATTAGTTGCCAACAGCCCCGTAGCTATTATTTCTCTCTTTTTCTAAAGCTAAGGCGGTTTTTGAAGAACATGGCTCATTTGAGCCCAGAAGAGGAGCTGATTCTGGGGATAAACTATTTTTCGTGTAATAACCCGCTCTCCTAGTTTTTGTGAGGAATCCAAGAATAAGAATCGTCTGTAAAAATATTAAAATATCCACAGCTTATAAATTACACAATTTTTATTTCTGCATTAGAATTAAGAACTATAGTGCAATTCGAAAATTAAACATTGCATTGCCTTGAAATCTAACAACAAATGGGAAAATCAAGTTTTCTAAAAAGATGAGAAATGAATTCAGAAACTGGAAAGTACACCTTAAGTAGGTAATATTTTGGGGAATGAACTTACTAAGACGACTTGAGATCCTAAAACGAACAGAGTTGCCCACCGAAATCCGATTTGATCCAGCAGAGCCCCTCCAATAGACGGCCCAATGAAAGAGCCCAAAGCAAAAGAAGAAGTCCACAAAGCTGAGGTCAAGCCATAAGTTTGGATGTTATCTGCAAATCCGTGATCTCTACAATCATGAATACAAGAAATAATCATATACTTTATTATAATATTCATATCCAAAATGTACCAACACAACTGACAACATGATGACTATTTCAACTTGATCTTACATTGATTCTTGAAGTGCCATAATAAAAGCAGAAACTAATGTGGCCCCCAGACCGATTCCATGAACCACCAGTCCAACACAAGTAAGCCATAAAACTCTATAAACACATTAAGTACGCATTGCATAAATTAAAAACCATTAATGTTTTTTTTTAAATTGTATTTTGGAGTAGCACAGTAAAGCATGTATATATTTCTTACGTGTCTAGAGGTAAAAATGGGACCGGCCCAATAAAGAGAAACCCGATGAAAACTGTGATAGCACCAATTAAAGATATAATTCGTGGATTTTTTGTTTTATCACAAATCCAACCCCAAGCGGGAGCTGTCACAGCGTACAGTCCGCCGTTTATTATGAAAACTAGGCCGGTAAGAACAGGAGTTAGAGCAAACTGTATTTCATAAAATAAGAAACTCAAAATTAATTTTGGTCCAGGATGATTTAAAAAAAACATTAATGGAAACAGTCCACTTTCATGAGCCAGATTTATCATGTTTTCAGTTCCTTAAATACCTGACGGATGTGAGGCTCTAGAGTAGAATTAAGGAAGCCAATCGTGATGGCACCCGTCACAATACTGAAAGCAGCCAAAGACACAGCTGGAATTTTCAAAATGGAGAACACCCCAGCCGGAGATTCTTTCCCGCTGTCATCGACGATGGGTTCTTTTGACTCGGGCATCACGAAGTACGTCACAAGTGCAACAGCAAATAATAAACCTCCCATGACTCCGAAGGGTAGACTAAAACCACCAGACTGTAAAACAGTATTAAAAATTTTCCAATATATAGGTACTAGACAATAAAATGATTTGATTTGAAGCATTCAAGTAAATAAAAAGAAGCAGAAAAATAAAAGGTCAATCTTGATGCGTACCTGGTACAATGCTCCACCAAGTGTTGGTCCAACTATTAGACCTAAACCGAAAAATGTTTCTAGTGAAGCCTGTAAAATTTTAGTGTAGTACAAAAATGAACTTTTAGACATGATTGCATATTTGCATAATTTACTTAAAAATTAATATTGCTCCACACAGACTACGAATGGGATCCTATATTTAGAACTTTGAGATAGGTACTTACAAAAGTAGTTGCAACCGAATTAGGGAACTCTTGAGCAATGATTGCAAATGAGGCTGTGACGAATGCAGCACTTCCCATCGCTTCTATCGTTCGGATTACAAAGGAAAGAGCTATAAATGAAGTGTGGTCACTGAATCGATCTAGAAAACTGAATGAAAATCAGCATTATTTGAATGTGCTCAGTTTGCTAATTATATGTTTTAAATTAAGAGCATCTAATAAAATTGCATGTATTATCCCTGGAGTTATAAATATGAGAATCTAACCCGAAAAGCACAGTGGTGACACCCGTAGTGAGAATGCCTGCATTGAAAACGAGTTTTGGTCCCACCTTGTGCAGCTGTAAGATATTATTTTCATTAAATATTTTCGTAGTAATAATTATTGGATCTTAAAATCATCCGCTTAACTTTCTCGGATGTATAAAGGTTGAAACAATTGCATGAACAAAGTTCATCTCAAAAGTACACAGAAAAGACGTCAAAGTTTTGTAAAATAATTAAATTTGGTTAAACTTACATATTTTCCATATATTGGTGACATAATGAAAACGACAAGCTCAAAAATACCAAAAACGAGGCCATACTCCGTCGCAGTTGCACCTTTAAGTTCTGCCTGTAAGTGATTAAAGATCACGAATATTTTAGTATTAACTACTCCGTAAAATTATTATACTCCAGTAGTAATTAATTAACCAAGAGACAAGTAATTAATACCTTATATTTAAATATTATTATTAAGTATAACAAACCTCAGCAGGATAGAAGGGTGCTTGGAGTGAAATAATAATTGCAGAGAAAAAGTCTGCAAGGCTGAACACCACCAAGGTGAGAAGTTGTCTTTTATTGAAACCCATGCAAGTGAATCCTTCACTACTCGCACCTGATGATCCAGATCCAATGTCTCGATCACTTTTTGTGCTCAACACGAATTCATTACTATCAGCGACACTCTCACTTCTAGAACTGGGAACTCCACCCAAATACCCGGGCTTCCCCTGTACTACCGTAGGTCCAGGTCCATGTCCACGTGAATCTAGATTTTTCTTTAATGCTAATGCTGGTACTGGAATGGGTAATAAGGTTTCGTCTGGAACAGCTCCAGGTGCTACTCCAATTTTTGTTCCATTTGATTTGTTTTCATTGTCACTCTGGTTCTGTTGTAGTAGTTGTTGTTGAGGTTGAATTGCTAATGAAGCCATTTCGGCTTCTGCTACTGCAGCCGCTGCCACTGCCGCTTGCTGTTGAGGCGTACTAACCGGTGAATTCTTTCTGCTGGGCACTTTTTTTGGTGTCACCTTCGTCTTTGGCTTATCTTCAGAAACTGGAATTTCAGTAGTTTCGGCTGCTACTGGCACTGGGGCTGGGGAAGGCGGTGATTTTGCCTTTTCAGATTCCTCTCGTTTTTTTTCAGGTGTTGAAAACTGTTCGTCGGCAGCATGGAATTCTTCAGATAAGGGTCTAACTTGTGGTTCTGGCTCTTTTACTGGAGTGTTGTTCCCATCCCCACCACTTTTATTTACACCTGTCCCCTCCTTCGGTTTTTCTACACTTTTTTCTAATTTTTCTGGCGAGTTGATCGGTGTGACAAACTCTGGATCTGGACTGTGGGCAGGTTCTGGCGGCGGTGATCTTTCCGTAGTAGTGCTTGCATCTCCTGACACTGGACTGGAACTAGATGAGACACTAGATGGTTTTTCCTTGTCACTACTCGGCTCCGGCTCTGACGTAGAGGCTGACATTATTTTTGTCTCTGGAATGCTCTCAACTTGGACCGGAGTGAGAGTTGCCTCATCCGGTGATGGCACTGCCACTGTTTCTTGAACAGTGAGAGTAGGACCAGCAACCACTGGAGGCTCGACTACTGGCTCTGGCATTGGAACTGGAACTGATACTGGTACTGGTGCTGGTGAAGCAGGTGTAGCTGGAATGTATAATTTTTTGTTAATTTGTAATTCCCACAATTATTCAGTTTAAAAAAGTCACAAGTTTGTGCTAATTTACATATTTTTACAGTAGAACTGACTGCCATCTGATAGCTCGTATGTATCAAAAGGTACTGACTTAATTACATTCATACAAATATTAGCTCCATTCACAATCAAGAAAGGTTATAGGGTGCAAAAATTGTCTTATATATCTACTAATTATATTATGTAAAGTAATTATTGTAAAATAAAAATATAACATGCCCGTCAGTTTCAGAAGTACTTATGCAAAAATATTCTAATTACATTATATGCAGCAGTTCTTTCAAGACAGCGGAGGACGAGAAAAGCACCGTCACCGACTGACTGACAGGCATCACTAAAAATGCTAATTTCCTCAAAACTCGAACAATATGCATTTAATTATAAGGAAAGTACACAAGATATTCAGATGTAGTATTTACTAATTTACTATTAGACTGCGTATTACACCATAACACCATATATAGGTAATTACGTATTATCAAGAATCTAGAACTAATGCATTTAGACTACCTATAATAAGTCTAACCAGTAAGTAAAGAAAATAAAGAATAAAAAAGTTATACATTACGCTTGCTTCAATATATAGCAGGAACTGAGTCGCTCACAAGACACTACACAAGGAAAATCCTTACGAAGTTTAATTAAGAGGGGGAAGTGAACAAATCGTATGAATTCATCGGTCGAAAATTGATTCCTAACTAGAACTTGTTTGTAGTAATCACGAGGATAAACAAAATATGAAAATACCTGTGGACTGTGGATATTATTGTTATTTCTGATAGGCTAGAGTCTGCGTGCCTGCAATAAAAGCTGGAACTCGAGAGTATGTAAGACTTACATATTAAATAATGACAGAATTATAAAAATTATATAAAAGTCACATAATATAAGGAAAAACAATATCTATAATCTATATTCATGGAACTTATTGAACACGAGCTATGAACTCTACATGTGTTTACATGCACCGTACTATCTTAACCTTATCAAAACCAGGAATTCTAATCGCTTGTTTGTTCCGTCATATCAATAGTACAAGTCATAGTCATATGATTCTGATTCTGTCTACATAAGCATGATACGATTCGAAAATTATTTCACTGCCTACGCTGGACTGTCAGGAGTCAGGAGGTGTGATAGGTGTTATAAGTGTATTAGTGACGGTGCTCTCACAGCGCAGTTAGATTGACAGCCAGGAAAGTAATTACCTAAATACTTTAGAATTTAATGCATCCCCATTTTAATGAAGTTACTTACACCGCAAAATAAACTACGTAATCTACAAATCCACATTTTTAACCAAAAATAAAACAAGATTAAAAGGCTCATTACAACATACTTTTTTTAAAGCAGCGCATGCTGCCTACTATAGCTAAGTACCTAATTAGTAAGTAATATTTGCATCATCGAAAAGTATTGTTTTTTTGAGTGATGGAAAAAAATAATTTATGTGGTATTTTGTATCTTTAAAACCATTGAAATAAAAACAAAACACAACTTTTGTGGGGGAAAGAAACACGCAATAATAATTTACGTCGGTCGTGTGGTCTTGTGACTTGTTAATAAACATGGGGAAAGGTCATGCTAAACAGAAAATGCACATGACCACTTGACACTTAAAACAGATTATTGATTAGATTTACGAAATTAACTAAGCTCAGCATCAAGTCACAATATTTTTATTATCAACCTGAGCTCGAATTAAATCTATATTCAAATAATGACGTCGTCAAAATAGGGACAACAGGGGCTTTCATGAGTTTAATTTTTGGACGCAATAATAATCAATAAAAATATATAAATTACAATATATGACTCATTTACTGGAGTCACGCGCTTACTGCCTAACCAAAGCTAGGTGAATTAAATAAAGGTGTCTATACATATTATATGGTCATATAGTACATAATTGTAATTACCTGGTTGTTCTAGATCATTTTTAGATGGGCTGTTAGTGGGACCACTGCCGCTACCTCCCCTTCCACGGGCGGGGGATCCACCGGCTCCATAGCCTCTACCACGCCTTTTATTTCGACCACCTCGGTTTCCGTCCATTTCAATTTCCTGTTGTGGCCCTTTTTCTCACTGTCTTCTGTATGTTTCAACCAAATTTATTAGAACCTCGGCTTCGGCTCGGCCAAGTATCCAAGATTTTACTAAAATATTGATTCCAAAAAAGTCACTAATGTTAATTTAAATATCTGTAGCACTTGTGATTTATTAATTATTTCGAGATGGACACATATGTAACAAAATAAAAAAAATTAAAATGTTGTTGCTGTTGCTATCTGCTGTGGAGGTACTGACGATAACTTATTACTTGGGCAAAACTTGTCGTTGGTAACATGAGAAGTAGGTGGATAATCCTTTGGAGACCCAACCAAATTGTGGCAATGAAATACTTTGGTTTCACCCCGGTTATGTAACTCACACCGTATACGTTAGTAGAATGGAATATCGGTATCGGTATCGGCTTACGTACTGTCACTGTCTACCATTACGGATGCACGATTGAATTGGCTATAGAAATAAAATAATGATATAAAATAATTTACTTACATACCAGGTATGTAGGACAACACTCTGCCTCTTTTTACCTACTATCTCTAATAGCGACAAAGCATTTCAACTTCAACTCACGGGTGAATAGTTTGTCTTCTCTCTCAAATAATATTTTTACGCTATAGTATTAAATTATCTATTAACATTTAAAGTGCCTATGTAGATAATTGCTATTCTCTCCTTATCACTAAACTGCAAAGCTAACAATATAGGCATAGGTACTTTACATAACGAATTTATTTTGGAATTAATTCGAGAGCAAAAATATAATTAATGGTTGCCTATAGGAATTCTCGTAATTATTGACTGTAGATATCCTTTATAGTAAATATAAAGAATTAAATAATATAATTTTATTACATTTATACGTGTTACGTGTAAAGTCAGTGTATGCGACCAGACTGTCCAGTTTCCAGTGTCCAGCAACTACTGCTTGATCGCCCTTGACTTACAATATCAATTATTTGTATTATTAAAATTCTTGAGACAAAAATGGGCAGGCTAACACTGAGCTGGATAGTATGGAAATTACAGACAATAGGCAAAACTTTCGCGAATGTAATAACGCATCCTTCCAAGTAAAAATGAGATATTAGCCATAGGCATTTCTATATACTAGCCAAACGTAAAAGGTAAGGTTATATAACAATAGTATGTGTAGTAATAATTTCTGTTTTACAATATGCATGTTTAGGCTGTACTTCTTTGTGATCTTTGTCTGTTGTCTTATATGTACAAAGCGTTACAGCGTATAAGATGTTCATGCAGGAGACGCGAGGACAAGTCACATAACGAGACCTGTTTACCTCCTGGACAACTTTTTGCTCGTCTTATTGCCCCTTTCATCTAGCTATGGAGTTATAGGTATTAGGTAATATGCTCTGATGCGTTACGTACATACATAGTACACTTTTACATATAACTGATTTAATATTCAGAATCATTATACTTTAGATTCAGACAGGTTTCCTGTACTTTACATGTATTCCATATGTACAAGCATAGTATCCCTATATCTATGCCTTGTACATTTGATTTTGTTATTTTTTACACGTGTGGAGCCCAAAATCGCCAGGTCCACTGCACTGGGAAGATCTGAGAGATGAAGCACAAAGCATCTCTCTCTCTCTCTGTATGCGAGTTATTAAATTGCATAATGTCCAATTCCAAAATTCAAAACGCAAGCGATGCGTAGATAGGTTGTCCGTTGACCATGGATATTAGACTCAATTTTGATGTAAAATACAAATTATGTAGACTATGGACTATACATGCAAAATTAAGTTGCCTTAATTAAGCTTATATCATATTGTTTCCATTTTAACATATTTAATTATGTCATCATAAATGACAGACTTATTATACTAAAAACAATATACAAGTCGCTTCTCTTCCTATTCCCAATAATTTGTGTAAGTGCAAAAACATAATATCGTCTGTGAAGAACCAAAATGACCCATTTCCAATTTTAGCTAAAAAAAAATATCTACTATCTACAAAAATATTGAAATATGTCTTGAAAAAATTTAAACAGAACATTTTACACTTTTCATACAGATGTAATAGAACATTTTACACTTTTCAAAAACTCTTAATTAGAATTTTACGCATGTTTCTCATTTTGATTTTATGACATATAGCTCATTTTGATTCCAGCTTAAATTGGATATGAGTCATTTTGGTTCTTCAAAGACGATATTATATTGTGTGAATATAAGCTGACATGACATAACTTAGGTATTTCACATTTTTGCAAAATTAGGTACTTTACCACTACAACGGCTATACTGTTAGGAACTTCGTCTGCTAGAACCAATCACTGCAAATTAAATTAAATTCTCGTTATTATTTACAGTTTCAGTTGTTGACGAGAAGAAATGAAGGCTATAAGGTGATATTTTTTATGGTAAAAAGGGACAACCATTATATCATATGCCTGTACGGGTGAACGTCAAACTGTCAAGATGTACCCCTAACCCTAACTACTTGCAGTATCTCATTCTCTCAGTTAGTTACATAAATAATATAATGATATTACCTGCATATTTATGGTATGTGTGCTACCGAGTACAGATACGCATTCATACAATTCAACCGAATAATACAGTATGTATATCGTCACATCTTGATCTTGTTACTTAAGCTAAGGCAAACACAAGATAAAGATCCCTTAGGACTAACTTAAGCAACCTACATAATATAATTGACTTAAGTACACGAAGCCAATCAGCCAATTACAAAGAAGCCATAATAGCTCAGACAGCAGCATGTGTACACAAACACAACCTCAAGACTCAAAAGAAAAAGAAATCTCCGAGACAATAAATAATTACTATGCAGCTACATGAATTACAATATA
>JAQFZE010000779.1:0-22512 GCA_034695245.1 Dicyrtomina saundersi | reverse complement strand
CCCATAACGTTGAATCCAGGTTTTTGACCCTTTCGGAAGAAAAACAAGAAGTGGCTCGATCGAAATGGCATCGTAGTCCTACATAATATGTGAAGTGAACAGTCATGATTTTTTCATCATCATAATTATTTAATAGTCATGGAAAGTTTAAAAAAAAATAAAGTGACTATTTTTAGAATTAAATATCTTCAGTGACGAATTTAAATGACCCATATCCAATTTAAGCTAGAACTAAAGTGAGCTGTCAAAAGAACACGCACCTTAAATGAGATTGACGCGTAAAATGTTAATTACAGGTTTTAAAAATATTCGAAAAATATAATGTTTACTAATTTTTGAAAAGTGCAAAACGTTCTATTTACTTGTTTTTTGCAAAGTGCAAAAATGCTTTATTTGCATGTATATTGAAATGTGCTAAATGTTTTATTTGCATGTGTTTTGAAAGGTGTAAAATGCTCTATTTATGTACATGTTTTTGAAAGGTGCAAAATGTGCTATTTACATGTTTTTGAAAGGTCCAAAATGTTTTATTTGCAAGTGTTTTGAAAAGAGCAAAATTTTTTATTTTCATTTTTTTGAAGGTGCAAAATGTTTTATTTACATGTTTTGGAAAAGTGAAAAATGTTTTATTTGCATGTGTTTTGAAAAGTTCAAAATGTTCTATTTATATGCCTTCAGAATTATATTTATTTTAATTTTGTTGTAAATAGTGTATTTTGTTGTTATTTAAAAATGGATATGTGTAATTTTTGGATTTTTCACAGAAGATGCTATAATTTTCCATCAAACATAGCTACTAATTCAACTTTGCTATTTCTTACCAGAATCGTATTCGTATAGCAATGATGACTTGCACAGTGTGTTATCCTCCAATCATAGGATGACATGAAGCTCAGGTCAAAATAATATTTCCTCCAATTATCTCGAATATGAAGGAAATTATGAGCAGCGACTGTACTCATATTTAGAAAGAATCCAGAGAGAAGCAATAGTCCAACAGACTCATAGACTGCCCCAACAATCCCACAAAATATAAATGACAAAGCTAAATAATCTTGAACTATCCTCGCTTCAATCGTCGGACCAGTTCCCACATCCTTCAGAATTGGCTCCACACGAGATTTCAAAGTTTTGTAAAAACCTTTTTCATGGAATGTGTATGGGGAATTTCGAGGACTTTCTGCTGGTCCAACGTAAAACTTTTCCAGGAGCTTCTCAACATATTGGGTATTAATCAGATGGGAGGATTCAAACAACTCTGTGATATCCGTCCCACGACTTAATTTTAACCAATCTTCCCCTCCGGGATGCTTCGTAATAAATGGGTCCAAGTTGTACAACTTATCATGAACCCTCCATAGATTACCCACGTTGTCAAATTTTTGTTTTCCTATAACAAAGTCCCATTTAATTATTAGGGATAACTGTTTTACTGAGCATAATGTAATTTAATACGACGACAAAAATAATTACCACTGCAAACATATTTAAAGTATATCTATGTACTGCCTAATATTAGACTTGAATAGTTGTTTGGCAAAACGCTTTCAAAAATGAGATTATTTGCGATACATGTGCTATTCAACTAGACGCGTTACTGCGCTGCATGGTAAAGGCCAAAGCTCAATCAAAGTAAGTTTTGAAAATAGCCAAAATCTTGTTTTCTGGCAAAACGGGTTAAGTCCATTAAATAATTCTTGGCAAAACGGGTCAAGCCCACCTAAAACACGAATTTCTGATTTAAATTTGGTTTTCCAGTGTTTTCGTATTTTGCAGAAGACAATTGCCGTGCGTAAATTTTTTTTAAAAGGAAAGTTTAAAAATTTAAAAAAAGTTTGGTTTCACTCAAAATGATTACAATTTTGTCGCACGGACTTTCTACTCCATGTTAAGTTATTGATTTTGAGGCAAAACGTAAAAAGTCCACAAATTAAAATTTTTAAAAATTTTCTAAAAAATTCCAGAGTCAGTCCATAGATTTATGAAACTGCTTGTAATAACTCTTCGTCAGTTATAGTACCTGTAGAACAATTAAGTTCAACAAATAATCCTGTCACTACTTTTATTCAATATTTTTGTTGTTCCTGTAAAATTGGCTGGCGATGGATTTGACCCGTTTTGCCAAAAAACTCTTCATTGTCTGCTGAGGGTACTTTAACTCCTATAACGAAACAGGATATATTCAGACGATTGAACTAACCCTTGATCCACTGATGGCCATCCAATAAAGGAGTTTTATTAAGATTAGATGGTTGCCAAATTCCTGGGAATGTTGAGCGATCTTCACGATGTCTGCCTTTATTGGTTGAGTTGTTTGAGTTTATTACTTCATTTTTAATCAAACCAGGATTGAATTCTTGCCCGGAATTTTTGAAATCCATATTTTATTAAAATATTCCCAATATTTAAAAAATTCCAAATTAAGTATATGCTAAACTTCAAAGAAAGTATTTGTAATTCTTACGTAAGCCAGTTACTATATTGTAATGATTAATCCTGTACTACTCGAAATTAGTAACTGAGGAAATTGGCATTGTGTCTGCTGTCTATACGGACAAAAAATTTGATCAATAATATTTATCGCATTTAATGAATAAATATATTGATGATATGATATGCGGAAGACCTCAAGTGTAATCGAAATCGAATCGAGAGCAAGAAAGGCCCATAATAATAATATAATGGAAAGTACTTGTCCACTGTTGACTGTATGTATGATGAATTGTGAGATAATATAGTAGATAAAACTTCTGTAAAATACAACTACATTTTTGTAATAAAATAAACAGTATGGGTGATATTGGTGATAACGATATAGTTGTCCAGTATAGACTATATGTAATGAATAAGCGCAAAAATAACCCAGCGGGCTAATTGCTAACTATACAATACTTCACCTATAACAATACATTAATTTAAAGAAGTTTTCTGTCGCGTGGACATAAGTTTGTTCCGATTTTCCGCTCCATTAACTACGAGAGATTATACACCTAGGAGTATGCAAATAAAAATCACTGTTCTACATAACATTGCACTTTAATTAAAATAAAATACTGCAAATGCACAGAGCATCCAGCTATACCACTATATAATGTACTGGTACAAATATACATAGATAGTTGCGTAATGTGTGTGTACCTTTTACCCACATGTAACTTACGACAAAGTCATATTTATTTTTCAATTTTTTGCATTTTTATAAGTAAACAGAATAAACCCAAAATAACATTGATCCTGTTAATGGCAAAGCTAACAAAAATAACACCCGGCATTTTGAACAACAGTATATTGCATCATACATATTATGTATTAGGAATGGATGGAAGTATGAAAAATCTTTAGACAGATGAATTAAATATACCCTACTTATCGTTAGTAGTTAATACATCCCATAAATACCTTGTATATAACGATCGACAAAACAATTTAGAAAAAACTTCAGCAATTCACACAATTAATTAGAATGATATATTTTTTAAATTATATATTATTTTATAACAACCGTTCCGTTTTATATTTACGTGTGTACCGTATTTCCTATAATAGTAGACGCGGCCGGGTCTGGGATTAGGAGGCCGCAGGTTGATCAGTAGACGGGTCTATTTGGCAGTACACGGGCCTGTAATAGTAATCGGGCCTGGGAGGTCGGAACTTGAATAGTAGCCTTGAATAGTAGACGGGTCTGCTATTCATACAGTGGCATAATACACTCACAAGTACTCGCGTGACATGCCAACTGCCCATTTAATTATGTGATTAAATATAAATATATGTGTTCATCTTTTCAACTCGTGCTAAACTGGATTTTTCTCACACCTTGAACTTCCGGTTCGAATGATTTTCAGTTTCCACCTTACAGTTTACTAGCAACGTTACTCCATATAGTTACTTCATTGTAGCAATGATATTATACAAAACATGATTTTTTTTTAAGTTTTCTGTAATTATTAAATGCAGTATGTATATGGAACAACTTAAACACGCGTATAGGATGTACCATCCACAAAGAAAAAATAATTAGGTATATAATAAGCTTTTGTATAATCACGTGCTTCAAAATAGACTCACTATCGGACAAACACACCAAATAATTATATTATTATCAGTTTACTTTGCTGACGGCATTAATAATAATACATATACATATAATACGTATAATTCATAATGTTAATGCAATTACAATAATATTTAGATTATTTAGATTTAAACATTGTATATAGTACTTCTGAGCTTATAACGCCAGTGAAGACACAAAAAGAGCCATATATATATATCCATGTTCAGTTAAAAGCAAAATGCATTATTTAAAAAATAAACTACAATATACTGATCCTAAAACAATACGTCAAAAGAATTTTTTACACTTTTTAAAAACATGTAAACAGAACATTCCAAAACATTGAAAATATTTTGCACTTTACAAAACACCTAAATAGAACATTTTTTGCATTTTTGCAAAACACGTAAATAGACCATTTTGTACTTTTACAAAACATGTGAATATAAAAATTTGCACTTTTCAAAAAAGTAAGCCAATAGGGCATTTTGGACTTTTCAAAAACCAAATACTAAAACATTTTACAATTTCAAAAAACATCATAATTATTAACATTTTACTCATTGCATTATATCTTATTTGGTGTGTTTTTTGACATAGCTCATTTTAATTCTAGCTTAAATTGGAAATAGGACATTTTGATTCTTCACTAACGATATAAGTACTCCACATAATTGTTAGCCTCTTCTTATCGTCAGCTTAAAAATAAGTGCGTTCAATTATCATTTATATTCCTAGAGTTCATTTCCAATATCTCTGTACTAACGCACAACTAGTTATATACGCTACGTGTGGAGCACTGAACTGACAAAGTTGAATTTCTAATCCAAATTTTAATTCAAAGTTACACACGATTATATCATTTGATTGTAACTAAATTTTTTAAATAGACAAAATGCTTGTCAAAATATCAAAAAATTTCAAAAACAAACCTTTTAAAACAGTAGATTTTCCCTTACTAATACTCTGTGTATCAGTCTCCATTCTAGTTTTAAATATTACTGAAACCAATGCAGAGAATATTCTATTTTACATCGGTGCTCTGTCCAGCCATAGTCACCGTGCTGGTCTGGAACCCCTGGCACTTAAACTAGCAGACAAAGGTCACAATGTCACATTCTTCACCCCACTTGAAAACAAATCCAAATCCAAGCATCCAAACGTGACTGATTTTTGTATAAAAGAACTTATCGAGGCTCACAATAGTTTTCTGAGAGATTTCGGAGTAATTGGTCTTCAGTCGAGGCTCCAGTCAAGGTTCAATCTTGATTTGGGTAAGGGAACTGCTCTCTTCGACTATGGTCTAGAAATGTGTGAAGTGACGCTCTCAAGTTTAGAATTTCAAGACTGGCTTGCAAGGTCACACAATTTTGACCTTGTCGTCATCGACAAAAGTTCCATGAGTGAGTGTGCCTTTGCCTTAGCTCACAAGTTGAAGACGAAGAAAATCATTAGTTATGTTGGCATTAGTTTTATTATTGCGTGGGATATGGATCTCTACGGGATGCCAGCAGAGGTGTCATGGGTCCCTACTTTTCAAAGTGTGTATCAAACCAAGGAATTATCCTTTTTTGATCGGCTCCACAGTGAGTACACTGTTCTCCACTGGTATTTCCTCTACACTTGGTACTACCTTCCAAAAATTGACAAATTGACCCGTGAAGGACTCCAGATACCAGATATGCCGCCCATTAAAGATCTAATTCGGTCAGAAGCTGTCATTTTGTCAAATACACACCATTCCGACACATTCGCCAAATCCTTACCGCCATTTATTATCCCTATTGGCGGGATGCATCTTCAAGAGTCTAATGGGATTTTACCTCGAGTGAGAGATTTCTTCAAGCAATATATTATGTTCAAAATTTTAATAATCTTTGTTAGGGAGCAGAAATTAAAACTATAATATCTTAAATGGCATATTGTACTGTGTTTTGGGAAACTTTACAGGAATTGGAAGATTTCTTGACGTCGTCAGATGGAAGTAACGAGAAAGAAGGGTTTATTTACATTAGCTTTGGGAGCATTGTGACGATTTCAACCCTCCCGCCAAAAATCCTTCAAATATTTTTTAATACTTTTAAACATTTTGACCAAAAACTCAAATTTTTCTGGAAATGGGAGGGGAAGTTCCCTGACAATGTCCCTAAAAATGTTCTACTTCGAAATTGGTTTCCTCAGCAGGATGTTTTAGGTGAGACAAAATTCAAAAAATTACACCTACGTACTTCGAAACTTCGAGTGCAATGCAATGGCGCATATTATCGTATAACAGTTTGACTAAATTTGCACGAAATTGAATTATATGTAACAAAATTCTATAATAGCACACCCGAAAATTCGAGGCTTTGTGACGCAAGGTGGCCAAGTGAGTATTCAGCAGGCAATCTTCCACGCTGTTCCCCTAATTATCCTACCTGTCAACGGAGATCAAGATTACAACGCTAAACGAATTCGAAATGCAGGAAATGGAATTGAGCTTGAATTTTTTGACTTGACGGAGGACAATCTCAAAGATGCAATTAGCAGACTTTTGAATGACAAAAGGTATACTTTAGATATATCTGTTCTTAAATATATCTTGAATTATTAAATTATTGCAGGCATAATTCACAATACACAAGAAATTCAAGCGTAAAATGTTTTTGCCGTTTAAAACGTTTGTATTATAGGCAACTGAGGTGGAAATCATAGATATTGTACATCGTCAAAACCCCCTGTGCAAATGTTAAAGATTCTAATAATAATTTTCTTGATATTAATTTCACAGCTACACTCAAATTGCCTCCAAGTTATCAAATGCATCCAAAGAGCGTCCGATGCATCCAGTGGACTTGGCGGTTTGGTGGGCAGAATTTGTTTTGCGTCAAGATGATGTCTCTTATTTAAAACCAGGGTCAATGAACGTTCCGTGGTGGGTGACCCGGTCGCTGGATATTTATGCATTTGTCTTTCTACTACTAAGCCTTTGTTTGGTTTTAATCTTATTAACTATATTTTACACCATGAGGATCTTGAGGAGATTATTTTTTAGCAGGGAATTACCCAAGTCTTACATAACTAACAATAAGAAAAAAATATTGTAAGGAGTCTCTCTATCTCTGTAAGGAGGGCTCTATTTTAAAAGGATCATGTTGAAATAATATGACTATGATTGGAATAAGTCAGTGATTTTAATACTTTAAAATATTTATATTGGCGTTAAATTAATTACGCTAATTTATTATTTTGGAGACAGTATAATATGTATTTAAAAAATAAACACATTATATTAGACTAAAACTTACTTAATATTATGGAGATTCTTCATAATGAATATGAAAAAAATAAATTTGGTGACCGTTAATCCCAATCACCACAATAAGAAGTATAAGTCCTTAACGAATACAGCGCAGTTAGCTTTAAGTGCATGGAAATTTCTGGAATAGTAATACACACTTAATGAATAACTGGATAACATAGATACTACACTTACTTTCTACTACACTGCATCTATGTCCTTGTCGAATTGTGTAAAAAAATCTTCTTCATCTGATACGTTGAAATTACGATTCCCATCGTCATCATCATTATTATCAATATTCGACTCACTTTCAGCAAATTGCGATGGTTCGGGTTGACTGCTATCACTATCACTATCCATATCAATAATACCACCACCATCCGTGCCCTTTGTTACATTAACAATACTTTGACTGACAATAATAGAGTCATCAAAATTTGAAAATTCCCTGTCAAATTCGTCTTCCAATTCATCGAAATCACAGTTATGAGGATCACTAGTTTTATTAGATACTTGTGAATTCACAGTGGCCCTACTAGAACTGGTAACTTGTTCAGACTTTTGTTTCTCATTTCCGCCATTACTACTGACCTGTTCCTCACGCTCAGAAATTTCAACTGCGATCTGAATTTCTGGTTCAGCAGATAATGACTCGGGTGACTGTTGTTGTTGCTGCTGCTGTTGTACTTGTGGCGAAGATGAAGGTGACAGTGACGGGCGAGCTCCCTCATTCGGTAGCCCTTCCATAATTTCCCCAGCATGAATATTATTTTCAACCTGGTCGTCTTCAAGGTTAGCCTGGGAAATCGCCATAGGATGAGATTCAGTTTCGTTGTGTAGTGGACGTGGTGGTGCTGCTGATGGTAACGGTTCTGAAGGTCCGAAGTCAATATTTCGAAAGAATTCATCATCTTCATCGTCGTCGTCAAAATTAAATTCAAAGTTACTCATTGCTTCGGAATTTTGAAACTGATTTTCACTGTGATTGCTATGATCTTCTCCTCCTCCTCCTCTTTCATTAAAATTCAAGGATGGCTGTGACGATGACGAGGATGATCGGGAAACTGAAGACACGGAAGTAAAGAGTTGACGTGTTTGTAGATTAGTATTATTACTACTATTACTAGCTGCCTTGCTGTTCCTGCTGCTATTGTTGTTGTTATTATTAGTGCTACCACCGGAAAGTCGTCCACGATTTTGATGCAGATCACTATCATCATTCACACTCTCAGAGTCTTGCTGTAGCTTTTGATACAGCTGACGTATGAATTTAGGATCAGTTAGAGTATTATAATTTTCCATAATTCTCTCGGAAGAATAGTCACAAAATTTAAATATTTTAACACCGTTCTCAGTAAGGAAAGTATCTTGGGGTGTAGAAAATTTTGTATTTTTCTTGTTTGCATTTAATCGTGATGATGCGAATGCCGACATGTTGTTATCATTTAGTCTTTCGGCGCTACTTCCATTTCCTTGGTTTTCGTTCTCTTGTTCTGGGTCTTGCGAAGAAGCCGGCGAATCTTCCGCTGGCTCTGCAAGCTTTGATGCCAAATAAATGACATTCTTTGAAGCGATTGATACCGTCAGACGACGACTGTGTCGCATGAGCCCAACCTATAAAAACGATTTAAAATATTATTAAAATTAAAAATACATACAACATAATATATCGTCTGTGAAGAACCAAAATGACCCATATCCAATTTAAGTATGAGCTATGTCATAAAAACAAAATGATAAACATGCGTAAAATGTTAATTAGGAGTTCATGATAAACGTAAAATGTTCTATTTTCATGTTTTTCAACAATGCAAAATGTCCTATTTACATGTTTTCAACAATGCAATCTGTCCTAATTACTTGTTTTTTGAAAAGGTGCAAAATGTTCTAATTCCATGTTTTTGAAAAGGTGCAAAATGTTCTAATTCCATATTTATGAAAAGTGCAAAATGTCCTATTTAAATGCTCTTAAGACATAATATTTGAATCTTTTTGTAGATAGTTGATATTATTTATAGCTAAAAGTGGATATGGGTCATTTTGGTTCTTCACAGACGATATATACAAAAGAACTAAAAGTAAGACTACTCGTGTGATTGTAACTAAATTTAATTATTTTTAAGATCGCATTTAAGCCAAAACAAGGAAACTTAAAATTTACGTTACCACATCATATTGACGCAAAGTTAAAAAACACATGGATGGGTGCATCAAATATTCAAAATGTAACTTACATTTTTGAGAGCTAATGCCGTGCCAGGTTGTAAATACCGTCCATTCAATTTAACAAATGTAGGATCCAAAGCAGCTTCAATTGTACCTGTAATTTAGACAGTAAATAATTCAATAAAATAGGGCAGATTCAATTAGCAAAATTGTATAATAAATATACTGCGGTAGCTCTATTAGTACTGACCTGTGGCATCGCGAATCCTAACACACGGAGTTTTCTTTTGCCCAAGCTTAGAGCTGGGTAGCTCAGGAGCTTCTTCGAGAACAACAGTCAAAAAAGGTATCTTGATAATCTGACAATGAACAAGTTGACTTGCCGTCGTTCTAACCCAATTAATGTTCATAAAGTCAACTAGATTATTTGGAAACTCTGACGTCAATTCCAATTGCTGTAATAGGTCGAGCCATGGATATTTCGAGAGTAGGCTCTGACCCTTATGGCTCTGAGTTGAGAGGTGACTAAACGAATCCGATCCGGGAGATAATCGACTTCTTTGCATGTGGCGATGCAACTCTTGATCAGTAATTATAATTTGTGATACAGTACTACACAGGGTACTGTTATGGTTGTTCAGTATATTTAAATTGGAAATTACATCCGGCTCTAAATCGGGAAGGAGGCCAGCGGGTCCTGGGAACTTTCGCTTCCGGCGAGCTACGGGTGGTACGCTCCTACCATTCCTTGAAGTACCATCTCCAAGCATAGACGGCGATGACTCGTCATTTTGATTTTGACTAGTGGCACCTTTAAAAAACAATGCCGGCAACATCAAGATAGAGTTATAGATAATAAAATACAAAATAGATTATAGAATACATAACGCCAGCATGAGTGAATGATTGTAACTTAAACACGCAAAAAGTGGTAACAAAGATAATATAAGACAGCTAATTCCCCAAAACATCATCGTGTATTTTCGAAATGAATTGGAAAATCCGTTTCGATACATGTCACATGTCAATTAATGGGTAGACATTGTCGTGAAGAAAAGAAGAACCGATGACGGATAACGAACATAAATTACACGAGGAGGCAAACAAAATATTTAAAAAAATCAAAAAAACTTGACTTTAAAAACAGAAAATTGCAATTTAGAAAATATTAATAAAACTTATCCACGTAAGTAGTAGAACAGAATAGTTGCTTTAAAATTTTTTTTAAATGAATGTCAAAAAGTCAATGCCTTACCTCTCTCCTGGCTCTGAGAACCCCCAACAGCGAGATTTGATCTTCCTATTTGAGTGGACATGGCTCAGCGTTTGACAATACTTAAAAAATAAACGATGGAAAAACTAACTGAAACTTACATTTAAAATTAAATTTTTATAACAGTTGTATAAGCATTGATTGTCCAGTTGTCCTGCAAAGAATCAAGTTTCAATTCCAATTCTCACATGAAAGGCTGAAGGCTGAAGCCGAGCTGAAATGTTTGATTTTGATGAGAGCTCTGAGAGCGAGCATAAATTACGTGATACAAAAATACCCTTCCCTCCCTTTTTTGGTATGTACGCCCACGTAAAAGGATAGGCAGCTTGAACCCCTATCCCCCCATGACGTTTTTAGAAACAAGTTGAGTTCTGCGGAACTTGAACCACTGACTAGCGATTATAGTGAAAAAGGGAAGCAGCAGTGCAGCATGAGAACTGCTTCGTTTCCCACTTAAAAATGTCACGTGGCCTCAAACCAACGGCTGACATTTAGATATTTCGCGGTCTCATTTCAAATTAAAGTTTCTATTTACTTTTGAATCGAACGCCGATATTTTAATAAGCTTTTTAAAAAAACTAATTTTATTACGAAGTGAGCAATTTTCTAATAAACATTTCGGATTTGGGTGTATTAAACTCTGTATTGTAATTTTCATTTAAAAGTTAAAATGGGTTGTGATGGTGGCACCATTCCCAAACGAGACGAACTTGTTCGTACGAAGAAGAAGAAAGAACAGGTTGGTTTATTACCTTTTGCTCTCTTTGAATTCTTTTTTTAATTTATTAAATCGTGCTAACTATAAATTAATGTATTTCAGTATTTCTATAAACTTCACTTTGTTTATAAGGTATTGTATTAAGGTTATAAAAGAAAAAAATATTAATACGTAATTGTTAAATATTTTAATAGCACATATGCATATGTACATAATGACTTGCGTCCCACGTATAATCTCGTTTAACAATTAAAGGCGTATGTTCATGGCGATGTTTGGGTTTAATATGAATTATAATGGTAAAATGGTTCAAAATTGTAGAAAGACAAGACGTCGGAGACAGCCTTCCGTTGGAAGCATTGTGCGGTCTCTCAAGAGCCACTTCAGCCCCCTGTTGTTGCTTGTGAACTGGGACGGATGTACAACAAGGAAGCAATCATTGAAAGTCTTCTTGACAAATCCAAGGCCACAGACGTCACCTCCCACCTTAAGAGCATTAAAGAAGTTAAGGACTTGAAGTTCACCCAAAATCCCGATTGTCTTGATGATGCCGGGATTGAGCAGGGGGATGGATACATCGATAATCAAAAATCCAAGTGGATTTGTCCCATCGTTGGCCAAGAAATGAATGGAAAATTCCGATTCGTCTTCATCTGGACGTGTGGCTGTGTCCTGAGCGAAAGAGCTATCAAGCAACTCGGATCTACCAAAAATGGGAGTGGCACCGAAACGCTTGAGTGCTTAAAGTAAGCTTAAATTATTACTCAAAAGTTGGCATTGAGTTTATATTATTAATCACAAAAGCACAATTTATTATAACTTAAATTTATTTTTAATTTGCTTCGAGCAGAAAAAATATACTTGTAAAATTAAAATACTTTAAATATCTTTTTATCTTTAGGTGCCAGAAAGCTTTTATCATGAGTGACGTAATCACTTTGAATCCTACAGAAGAAGATGAAATCCAGGTTGCTTGTGAACGAATGGAAGCTCGACGTGAGAAGATCAAGAATGACAAGAAGAATAAAAAAAATAAAACCACAACGTCTACTGCCACTTCCTCTGCCACTTCTTCGTCATTGTCGGCGGCGGAAACTGTTGCGATTAAAATTGAACCCGAAGCGGGTGTGACTACTCCACATAATACGGCAGAAAGCAAGATTTTAAATCCTCTGAAAATTAAAAAAGGAGGCACTAATTCAGCTGAAGAGAAGGATAGCGATTTGGCTGGACCATCATCAAGTAAAAAATCACGACTGGTCCCGTCAACTTCAACCTCATCCGCATCCGCATCCGCTGGACCTAGCAAACTAAATAGTCTTGACAGTCGACCTAAATCGAATAAATTAGGAAGCTACAGTGTAGCAAAAGATCCTGGAGCAAGTGAAACGTACAAATCACTATTCACAACACATAATACAGCAAAACAACAGACTAAAGCTCACTGGGTCACATACAATCCTTTCTATAACTAACTATTTTAATTCATTTCCGTACTTGCTCCTATATAGTTCGTTTGACTGTAAGTAGATAGTTTTTTTATTCCTAAAACCAAAATCCAAAAAACTTAAATACATATAGGCAGGGCCGGACGAAGGAATTACTATTAGGCAGCAATTTGTTTCCATACAAAAACCACAATTTTGATTTTACTGATGGTTTCCTTTGGTAAAGCAAAATGTTGTATTTAAATGTTTTAGAAAAGTTTAAAATGTTCTATTTACTTGATTCAGAAAATTGCAAAATGTTTCTATTTACATGTTTTGAGAAAAGTGGAAAATGTTTTATTTCCGTTTTTGAAATGTGTAAAATAATTTATTTCCATGTTTTTGAAAAGTCAAAATATTCCTTTTTACATATTTTTGAAAACTGTAAAATGTTCCATTTACATGTTTTTTGAAAATTCAGGCAGCGGGGGCTGCCTGCGCTGGCCACATTATCCGGCCCTGCATGTAGGTATGTCATGAAACAAAGTTAATTGATACTTTATTACAATATGTATTATGAATTAATAAATCAAAGTATTTGCACATATTTTTAATATTTAAATTTTCTCCATTATTTTAGAGTCATGTCTAGTCACAATTTATTTATTTATTCAGTTCATACATTATATTTATAATTTAGTTGTACGTGTCATACTCATGAGCTCAACTTGTACTGCAAACGGTTAGTCTCTTTTGGTCGTGATTCCAATAATTACAATAATTTCAATTTCCAAATATTGCATCACCTCACTTGACTTACATATCTATTTACTTAAATAATTTGACAATTACAATAACATAGTTCAATAACTTACATTTCTTATGCTAATTTCAACATCAACAATTATTGGCATTATAATACAGTAAGTAATAATGTCACATATAATACAAATTCGAATAATTGAATCTGCAAACGATATAAATAGCCTATGGTAAAAATCTCTACTTTTAAGCTAGAATTAATTTTGTGCAAAAATTTTGTTTTGTATAATTTCGTGTTATTGTAGTATTTTTAAGTGGTGCTATTCATAGGAGCTAATGTAGAAACTACGATAGTAAACAACTGGGACAGACGATTCACAGCGTAGTAAGTAACAATTATTATTATAACTGGGTTTTCAAAAACAAACAAATTATACACAGGACAAGACGAGAAGACGACATTTTACGTGTAATTACTGTAATAATCATTAATATAGGAAATGTTAGAAATGCAAAGAATGTATTCTTGTCTGCTGAAGAAATTCATACGAATTTCTATCATAGGCGCTGGTAATTTAACCTGATACATAAGATTGATAATAATTTAAAATTCCTTTGTTGTTTTTTGTTTGGTGGTTTCAAATTTTAATGGATCCACGGAATGTCATTAAATGAATCCCATGAAATTACAGCTCAGTTCCTCTTTGCTTCGAAAAGTACTGTTTCTTAGCATCTGGATCAGGAATGATGGTGTCAGCACCAGGGCTCCAGCCAGCTGGGCAAACCTCTCCATGCTGATCTGTGTACTGAAATGCTTGGACCAGTCTTAAAGTTTCGTCAACACTCCGACCCACAGGTAAGTCATTCATCGTAATTTGCCGCAAAGTTCCTTTGTCATCGATGATAAAGAGACCTCTGTCAATATATGGAGAGAATGAAAAAAAATATATTTTACACAATTCGACTTAGGTACTTATCTTACTGTATACCTATACAAATAAAATTTAATTTTAACAAAAAGGGTTATTCTACTAACTGACACTGACCTGAGAGTGTGACCCAAATCTTCCAAGTACACCCCATAGTCTTTGGCAATACTATGCGTAATATCAGACAAGAGTGGGATTTTCAATGGACCCAAACCACCTTCCTTCCGGGGGGTATTTATCCATGCTAAATGAGTGAAATGGGAATCGACGGAGCTAGCCACAACCTCGGCATTAATTTTACGGAATTCATCCACACGATCATTGAATGCGAGAATTTCCGTGGGGCAGACAAAAGTGCTGTAAGTATATGGATGAATTTCATAAAATAAACACAAAACTTAAATAATTTCAGGAATTGAAGCATGATCAATCAATAGTTTAAATAATAATATCGTTAGTGAAGAACCAAAATGACCCATATCCATTTTTAGCTAAAAACAATATCCAATATCTACAAAAATATTGAAACATGTCTTGAAACCATTTAAATAGAATATTTGGCATTTTTAAAATATTTTTAAATAGAACATTTTACACTTTACAAAAACATGTAAATAGAACATTTTACACTTTACAAAAACATGTAAATAGAAAATTTCACACTTTTCAAAATCACTTAATTAGCATCTAACGCATGTTTCTTATTTAGTGTTTTTATGACATAAGTAGCTCATTTTGACTCTAGCTTAAATGGGATATGGGTCATTTTGGTTCTTCACAGACGATAATATGTGTATACAAACAATAAATACTCGTAAAAACAAATACTTACAAATCCAGTGGGTAGAAGAAAAATACAAGATACTTTCCCTTGAAATCCGATAATTTCAGCGCTTTGAATGATCCATTCATTACAGCAGTCCCTTCCCATTGTGGTGCTGGTTTGGAAACTGTTAACGGTAAGTACAGTTTTGCAAATATTTATTTTTTCAAACAATTAATAATTCGCTGAACGGAGCGCATTGAAACCTTGATTCAAAAATGCTATACCTATACATGCACGGAAAACTATCCAACAATAGAGGGGCAAAAAAAACAATAGACGTGCACCTCCTGCTTATCATACTAGTAAAGTAGGTACCCTGAACCCTGCATGCAATATTTATAGGTAAGTACTGACTGTTATTGTACTAACTTTAACTAAACTTACTCATTGCCTTAGTCCATTGAAGAGTGTGCCCGGATGCCTTCGAAGTTTCTTGAGGATAAACTGATCCACCAGCAAAGGAATAGCATTGGTCAGCAGCATCTGTCAACCTCACGTCATTTGCAATAAGAAGCAAAAACTGTAGAAAAAATGCCAGTGGGCATCTCATTCGCATTCTGAATACCATTATGGTTCGTCAGTACCTGCGTGTCAAGGTAATTTTTCAATTTTATTTACTACTTATACTTTTATAATAATTAGACTCACAAACAATTCAGACCACTGTCCGACGTCTGGATATACCCAATTTTCAGTTAACTAAAATCAAAATTAATAAGCTTAGCCTAGCGAGTCCTGAACTGTTGGAAACTGTCAAGAGTATCAAGTTGTCAAGCAAAAACTATTGACATTGACAATTAACAAACCTACTTATGCATTACACGTATCAAGTATCAAGATGAATAAAATAATTACCTTGAAATGGAACAGTAAATTTAGTAAAACCGTCGACAACTAAACAAAAACTAGCAACTTGTAGGACCTTATAGGTGTTAGGTAGAAAACTTATTACTACAGAGTTGACTTTGACGACGGTTTTATCCGTCTCAGGAATGGAGTGATGGCTATAGACTAGACCGCGACCGCTGGACCACTTGATTGATTACATATGGCAAAAGGTGACGATGCTACACGTGTATAGTCTGAATATTTTATTTTAATTCCAGCTAATGCCACCTAAACGATGCTGGTACCGTTAAATGGAAAATTATCAGAGAGTTAAATGGTATTAGTTGTTAAGTAGTAGTTGGATTATTGACATTCGTTGCTTTAGAACTATGTATGTGGTCCTGATAGTTAGATGTACATAATTCAGCAGTTTCAGCCTTTTAGCTCAGCAGTCAGCAGTAATAAAAATACAAATTTTCCTTCTCCCGGTTGAGTGGTTCACTTGTAATGTGGAGGCATTGGATTGCTTCTCTCTCGTCGAGTTTTGTATTTGTCGATATTTGAGCTCATCTTCCTTCTATCCAAATCCACTATCTGTATTTAATCTGTCTAAAATATATTCCTCCGCCCTGGAAAACTATTTTTATCCAATCTACATGCATTTGTCACCTGTTCCTGTTCCCCTTATCAACATTAAACAACTGCGCGAAAACGTGAAATTAATTACAGATCTGTGTTTATTTAATTAATTACATTTTTAATTAAGAAACTAAATATAGCTACTTATAAATAGGCAGTGTCAAAAAGCTATTATTCCACAGATTTCATGAACAGTGTCGACAACAACAGCCTAGGTACTTTATTCCTGTGATTTACATCGACTATAAAATTACGACAAAATCATACCTAATAATATCAAATATAAAAGTAATAAAAAATCCCATTTCGTGCAGTTTTATTCAATTAACTCTTTCGTTATTTAATGAACATTAACAGTTCATTCAGATATTTTTTAAAGGTAACGTCATTAATGTCAGTCTCAATGCAGGCATTGCATTAACCACGTGCTTAATTATATACTTTAGATTCTTACGATTTATTTACATTTTTATAGTGCATTGTTTTTATTGTTTATTGGTTTCGTCGTTTTTTCTGTCGTTGCTTATCTCAGACTTCGCTTTGGTGAAACATGGGTTCTATTTATTCTATAGTTTTTGTTGTTGTATTTTAATGCCTCATAAATATTTATATAGTTTTAACATTGACAGTTTGACTGAATGTATATATAAAGTGATTTTTGTTTTGTTTTATATCTTCAGCTTATTTGACCAACAATGGATGAAAACAACATAGACTCATCTACTAGTCACGACGTTTTACATCTAAGTTCTAGTTCAGAGCATGAATTCAAACCTTTATCAGCTGAAAATTACAATAACATTTCCGTAGCTCAGTCTTCTAATAAGGATTTAATAAATGATTGTCATGGTCGTGAAGTAGTAGTTACTCCTGATGAAAATAACCATCAGGCAGAGCCGACCATGGCAATGCTAGCAAGTTCGAATAATAACGCAAGAGAAGAATTAGAATTGACATTCGAATACGAAGGGCAGAAGTACAGAGCGGATAGTAATAATTGTAGGGACCAAGACTTTCAAATTGCCTCGTCAATATCTGGTCATTTTTCAATTTTAAGTCAACATCCGACTCAAAACTTACGATTTGATTTAATTTCCGCAGCGGAGGAACATTCATCACTTGTTTCAGTTTCGGAGGTACCAGTATCAGTATCGGAATCAGAACCAACAGTCTCAGGTGTACTTGAAGATATATCAGTATTACAAATGAAGGAAGGATCAGAAGAATCTAATTTTCCAAATACAGTATTTAATTGTGCTTGTTGTTCCACCTTAGCCTCTTACCCGGGTATAACAGAATTCTGTGTGAATACTCTGACTAGAGTTCCAATTTCTAATTCTAATAACACTGAATTACATTCCTTGGAAAATCCACCTCTAATAGTCACAGTAGTGAATGCTCTGAATTTAATTTTTGAGTATCCAGCCCTTTTTTCCTCAAAACTAGATGGTCGCTCCACCAGCACCAGCGCTACTACTTCCAAATCAATATTTACTACCAACAACGATGAATCTCATCTGGATAATTTTGATGATAAAGATTTTCCTCTTTGCTCAAAATGTGGACTATCCATTCAGCAGCTTTACCTCACGTATAAAGAATTTACTTCACTTCTAGAAAGTGAAGGAAGAATCATTAAGGCAATTAATGAAAAATTAGCCTCTTGTAATAGTATCCAAAACTACAAATATACAAATGAGGACGATGATCCTCACGAGGGTACTTTATCCGACTGTCACAGCAGCCCTAATAATAATAGCAGTAGAAATAATATCGACGTTCAGCCCGTGGCACGAGTTATTGAAGAACCACCGAAAGAAATATTTAAAAAATCTATACCCAACCAGAAGAATAAACGGGGGAAGAAAAATAACTTGAGGATTGCCCGTACCCGTACTATTGGTGGAAAAAGTAAAAATCAGGAAAGGGATTTAGAAAATCAAAATCAGTCTTCTCAGCAGCAGTCGGAATCTCAGCAGTTTTTAATATTATCATTAAATGACAAAGAACAACGTAATCTCATTCTAGAAAATACTGAAAACGTTAAAAAAGTAGACGCAAAAGTAATAAAATCCAAATCGCAGCTACCGTTTGGAAAACGAGGCCCAGGTAGGCCAAAAGGTCCAAACCGACCCAAGAATGTGAAACAGCTAACAAAAAACAGATTAAATCCTAAATCGAAAGTTAAACCTAGTCCGTCGTCAGTGTCTTGTTTTAAAAAACACATTTCGTCATCAGCTGCAGCGAGAAAAAAAAAGTCATCAGCAACAAGTGTAACAACTATTAGTAACCAAGGGGATGATTTTATGCCTGCAATTAGTAGGGATCCGGATGGCCAGAAGGATAACAATCGTTCAGTAGTGGCAGTTTATGCAACAAAATCGGGTTACTTGGCTGGTGAATACAATGCTGACGGATTTATTACAAAATCTGAGGATTTATTTTTAGAAAATGAGTGTTTAGAAGGCAAGTCAGCGAACAATTATCAGTATTATTATTACTCAATTGTACCACATTAAAAATGGTAACCACAGAAAAATGATATGGGCACAGATATTTGATTTTTTTAAATCTTTTTTTCTAGAAACAGTATCTCAACGTGGTCGCCGTCGAAAACCAAAGGCTCTTTTTTCGTCTGAAATGAAAATCAAAATGGAAGGAAAAAAATCACCGGCTATAACAACTGGAGCCCTACCCCAAACACCCACTAGAAAGCGTAGAAAAAATACCAGCATCGTATGTGATTCAGAATCTGGGAATCTAACCTTAACAATGCTAACCTCGACCTCTCCCACCACAGCGAAAAGAATACGAAATTGGAAGAAAGAGTCCTGGATAGAGAAAGCTCAGAGTGACCCATCCCGGACATGTGACCTATGTGGAAAGGCCTTCATTTTCCCAGCTGTGATGCGGCGACATAAGAAAATTGTTCATCAGGGTCTTAAACCCTACGAGTGCTCCTCCTGTGGGAAACGCTTCACTCAAAAAGTCATTCTAAATAAGCACACTTGTGACTTCAATAAGGAGTCTGGGAATCGCCGGGAATTCCTTCAAATGACCCGAGAATCCGAACTTAGGAAATTTGCATGTTCAGTCTGTGGTCATAAGTTCAAGTATCAGACTCATTTAAATCTACATGAAATGAATCATCGGGACGAACGACCCTACCCATGTTCTCAGTGTGACAAAACTTTTCGACGTCCAGACCATTTAAAATATCATGTACGAATCGTACATGTGGAGGAGAAGAAATTCATCTGTATAAAATGTGGTCTTTGCTTTAAAAGTATTAGTTCTCTACGAGCTCATGAAAAGAAGCATGGCTCGGAGCAGGGACATTTGTGTAATATTTGCGGTAAATCCATCAAATCCATGTATCAAATGTCTCGTCATCAAAAAACACATCAGGATGAACTCCCATTTGTATGTCCAGTATGTCACAAAAAATTCAAAATGAAGGACTACTTAGGACAGCATCTTCGGAGAGGTAAAACTTGCTCCAAAAAATTACCGGAGGAGAAAGAGAAACTACTACAACAACAACAACAGTGTAAAATTGAAAACTCATCAAATTTAAATTCACTCTCACATCAGCAGCAACCTTTGTCGTCAACAGCATCATCTATACTAGGCGTTCCAAGTATTCACGATGTGAATAGTTCTGACCTTGCCACTGGGACCAGGTCAATGAATTCCCATCCCACGGAAATTGAAATTGTTAATCGAGAAATTGGCTCTTCCAGCACGAACACTACGACCGCATTAAATAACATCATTATTATTACAACCACTAGAACTGTAAATAATTCGTCTAGCCTTCTTGAACATGGTGAGCATCCAAAAAATGACGAGTTTTCCTGCCTTTCAGAAACCCCTTCCAACTCCGAACATAATAATTATGGCTCTGGTCCAAATGAAGATGGGTCAGTCTCGATAGTAATAGACGAAAAGCTATTGACTCAACTTTAAAACATCTCGAAATATTCTGCAGTTTTTTTCCAAATATTCAACATAAGAATGGGAAATTGTAGTAAACAATTAGCATGTTAAAGCGCGGTTAAATGGTAGGAGAAAGGTTTTAGTAAATTTTTACTTCCAGGTTGAAAGCTGTATAACGTTAAAATAATTTATGGTTATACTTTACTAATTTTACTATTATAGTTAGTATTATGTAAACCCACATACCAAAATATCGGTATTCAGTATGAAATTTTAAGTTTTAACACATACCGACGGTGAAGAACCAAAATGACCTATATCCAATATATGCTGGGATTAAAATGAGCTATGTCAAAAAAGACAGTTAAATAAGATACATGCTTACAATGCTAATCATGAGTTTGTAAAATGTGCAAAATGTCCTACTTACTTGTTTTTTGAATTTGTAAAATATCCTATTTACATGTTTTTGAAAAATGCGAAATGTTCTATTTACATGTTTTTTTATAATGCAAAATATTCTATTTACCGTAAAACTTCAAATTAAAGCCGGCCTCGTATTGAAGCCCGCCTCTAATAGAAGCCCATAAGACGCAATGCATTTACAGGGTACCGTGAGTAAGTTGAGTAAATAGATGCCCGGCCGGGCTTTTATTGGAAGTTTTACGGTACATTTTTTTGAGAAATGCGCAAGGTTCTATTTACATGCTTTCATGAAGATGGTATTTTAATTTTTTTGTTTAGATAGAGCATTTTGTTTGAAACTAAAAATGGATATGGGTCATTTTGGTTCTTCATAGCCGATACTCTTTTAATCACTGTTAGTGCTATAAGTAGCACCCGCACGTTTTTTTAAATACAGGACTAAATCATGGTTTGCAAATTGCAAATAATCTAATGACGCTTTAGTGTGCTACATATATTAATTTTTAAAACGGACTGATTTTGATTTGTAACATACGCTTTTTTTGATCTATGATTGTAGTATATATAGTGTAACGATAATTAAGTATACTGTCCATTTGTTAAAAAAAGAGCTTAAATAATCATATTCTAATTTTATGCTGCATACCTAAAAGTTTATTAATATTTTTGTGTAGTTAATTTGTTGTATTATCAATTAATGTTACCAATATGAAGAGCATACCGATTTACAATTTGTTCCGTTTTTAAGGTTTACGTTTGTGTATAGTAATGTATTTTAACGTGAGTATATTTTATAATAGTTATTGGTTTCGCCAGTAATATTACAATACTCTCCGTATAAATCCATTGTTTTAGTTTTATAGTCAAGATCTGATAAACTTGAGACGAGACGAACCAAAGAAGTAGTATGCATTTACACTAATAAATATACAGTAGGAAAAAATAAGTGAGAAAAACTAATAAAATTATGAACTAATTAACAGCTTGACTAATCATTTAAATTTTACGAACGCACATATAGAAATTATGCACAGTACAATATTATTTTGAAGAAAGTAATGCCCATATAATAATTTATATTGTATGGCAAAGGTGTCCCCCTACCTATATTGAAGGGTAGGAAATAGGGTAAAAAGTAGGGTGGAGCAGTTTTTTGGGGGGAAAATAGGGTAGGGTGTAGGGTGGGCTTCATCGGTAGCAAAAAAGTAGGGAGGGTGAAAGGGTGCGGAAAATAAAAAT
>JAQFZE010000778.1:0-22526 GCA_034695245.1 Dicyrtomina saundersi | reverse complement strand
GCTGTAAGTCGTATGATGGCTGGTGTATGGTAATGGCTAGTTGGAAGGACGAAGAATGCCCACTGTCTAGTCATGACAAAATGCAGGTGAGGACTGTGTAACGTCCTCACAATAAGATATCGACATTTAACCCTGGCTTGACTTAAATAACTTCAGTTCACAATAAGACCAACCTATGGACAAACTGGCCACTATGCCTCAGCATTACGCATGTAAAAATGGTACGCGCATAACTTACATGTGACGCAGTGCTAACTGAAATCATCCGTTTTAAATTTCCACTGATGAAAACAAACTTTGTTATGTGTAGTCAGGAATAGGCATGTAAAAGATGTAGTTTTGAATTGACACTGACAATATGCATACTAAAAGAACAAGTTACTCATAATTCACAATGCCCCATACCTTTATAAACAATTCATAATCCATAGAAAAAACATTTTTACAATATCCATGCTGCATTACCATATCTACAGCTTACTTATTGGCAAAATCTTTCATCTGAGTATGTAAGTATATAGTATATAGAATTGCATGTCTATATAAATTTGCTTTTATGTACCTACATACATGATGCTCGAACTGAGCTCTACATTATCGCGGAAAACTTTAATTTTTTGCATTCTGAGGAATATTTCTCTGAGCAAAGCTCAACTTTGGCTTTTTTCCAATTTTTAAAATTAAAAAAAAACTGAAATGGCCAGCGGCCCTAGTAGAGTGTGTCGTATTCTACCAAACTTCCCTTCTTGGGGACTTGAGTCAGAATCGGAGGAAGAAACTAGTAGCGGGGACGAAAGTGTCATCTCAGACAGTGACGGGTCTGACGCTGAACCGGGTGAAATCGGGATTTCAGAAGACGAAGACGATGACAGTGTATTGCATAAGGTATGTACAATATAGGGAATGTCGGGAGTTGATATTGGATTCACCCATATTCACCAATATTCACCCTTCACCAATATTCACCCTTCACCAATATTCACCAATATTTTCCCTTCACCAATATTCACCAATATTCACCATTATTCACCCTTCACCATTATTCACCAAAATCCACCAACTTACACCCGTTCGTTGTATTTACCAAACACCAGCCCCGTCTGAGATGGATTCTCAGTGCAATGCAAGGTTCATTCGCCTCTGAAAGTTTTCACCATAAGTTTTGACCATGAAAAGTTTCCAGTGAATAGTTCAGTCTGGTTGTATGTAGTTGGGTGAAACTGACCGATTGAATATTTACTTTTTTTAATTTAATAAAAACAATTATCCTTGTACATTCAAATTTGTAAATACCCAATGTTGTATGCCAGGGTTCCTCACTAACGCGGGGACAGTTTTAGTAGCACGCGGAGAGATGTCAACATATTTCAAAACATGTTTAGTTTCTAACAAAATTGAAGCTTTGTTGGACTTTTTTTTAATTAATTACACACCTAAAAATTGGCAGTAACTAATTATCAGATTATCAGATAACAAAAAATTGCCAACACAAATTAGTGAGGACCCCTGTTGTATGGCTGAGCCTCAATCTACTTAATGACGAAATTATCATTATTATTACATAAATGGAAAAGCGCTATAGCAGCGCAATATACAAATTAAAAAATATTTCGTTATTATAAAAAAAACCATGTCTAATATGCATAATTTTAATTGTAAAGAGGCCGGATGGATCAAATGCATTTGACCGAGTCCCATACCCAGACGTGGAGAGAAGATGGATAGCTCCGGATGGAACGGAGTGGTCAAATGTACCTCCACCAGCAGGACGAAGACGCATATTTAACAAGTGGACAACAAGAAAGGGAGGCATCGGAGTAAGGGATAAAGCTCCTGGAACTCCAGCAATGACGAGCGAACTGCATTTTTTTAATTCGATGATTGATGACAAGATGCTGGAGGAAATAATGAGGTGGACAAATAAGAAGGCGGTAGATGAAACCCAACAACGAAATGATACAAATCCGGAAAAGCCTCTTGAAGTGTGGAAGCATTTAAACATTGTTGAGCTAAAGGCTTTTATAGGTCTTTTGTTGATGGCTGGAGTCCACAAATGTAAAAAGATGTCAACAGCCATGCTATGGAGGAAGGATCCAATTTACAAAAAGCACTCCTTCACTGCAACTATGTCCAGGACTCGGTTTCGCGAAATTATGAAATATCTTCGCTTTGACGACCTTGAGACCAGAGAGGTTCGAAAACAAACAGATAAATTGGCTGCTATACGATCCACTGTTGATGCTCTGACCTTGAATATGTACACTATGTACGAACCTGGATCTAATTTCACAGTGGATGAGATGCTAGTTAAATTTAGAGGCAGATGTGGATTTAGAGTCTATATGAAGAGCAAACCAGGACGTTACGGTTTGAAAATATGGGCAATGACAGATTCCGTATCACGATTTGTTTGTAATCTTCAGGTATATGTGGGAAAGATTGGAGACGCCCCAGAAACAAATCAGGGGAAGAGAATTTTGTTCGATATGTTGAATAAGTTTTTAGACACAGGTCGTGGTGTTACTGCAGACAATTTCTTTGGAACTGTAAAAGCAGCTCAAGAACTCATTCAGAGAAAAACCACTTCAGTTTTTACAGTAAGAGGACAGAGAAGAGAGGTACCGAAGGAAATCCTCATTGCAAAAGAACAGGAGCAAAGTTCTTTGTTTTATTTTTGTGACGATTGCATGCTTGTTGGGTACAAATCCAAGCAAAATAAAATCGTGCTTGCTATGTCTACCCAGCATACTGAGCCATTTGTATCCTCAACTTTGCCAAACAAGCCCGAGATTATTCTGCACTATAATGCAACAAAAGGAGGAGTGGACACTGTGGACCAAATGGTTGGGGAGTATTCCTGTCAAAGGCCAAATAGAAGATGGCCAGTGAAAATATTTTTTCAATTGATCGATGTAGCCGCAATAAATGCGTACATTATGTGGAGCGAAAAAAACCCCTGTCATACCCGCAACAAATCTCGGCGTCAAAAATTCTTGGAAAATTTGGCGGAGGGGTTGATAAAACCACATATAGTAGAAAGAGCCAAAAGTATGGTTGGACTGCAAGTCCACATTCAAGAGTCCATCCACCTTCTGCTTGGAACCTCACCAGCCCCTTCTACTCCTACTGTTGATGGTCTTCTACGAGGCTACTGTTACCCGTGCCTCCCAATTAAGAACAGAGCAAGAATAATTTGCAGTAAAGGGGATCATTTTGCATGCCAGAAACATATTTTTAAAATTTGTGAAAAGTGTCTCAAAAAGAACTAATAAATGTTTATTGTAATTTGTGTATGTATCCCTAATGTTGTAGACATGCACGTTCACTTAGCACATAAAATGGCCGCCAAAATCAAATATCCACTTGTTTCGCATTTTTTAGTGATACAGTGCTTACATATTTCTGCTTCATACTTGTAGGTTCGGTGCACAATTGACAAACCTAGGAATACAAAAATAACTAGGCGCATAGTAAACAGGGGAAAAAAGTTAGACTGCTGATACTGCAAAATTAGAAATCGCAATCCCAGTTTGGTCATATGTTAGTCCGAGCAGGGTTAACAAAACAACACAAATGTTATAGCGTTGAATAAATGCTTCCCAAGTAGATCTTATTATTTGAAGACCCCTACACATAACGTAACCCATTTATAAAACTTGCTAATTCAATCTCCCAACTTCAACTTACACCTACTTTTATAAATCTAACTATAACTTGCACCCACGTATATCATAGTAAGCTATACGTACACCAACTTTTGTCATCCCAAGCTATACTTACGGTATTGCATTTGGTCATTGACTCTAATCACCTGCATGAAATTCTCAGTCCCGCCCGACGTTGATTGTTGTTGTTATCGATGTTCGACATTTCGCCCGCGCACTTTAAAAAGTTAGATTGTATTTTTGCAACTCCAATCCACAGTCCAACTTTAGTAACAACAGACTTCATTGATTTAAATGGTGTACGGTGACGGTGGATACTGTAGGGTGTAAGTTGGTGTATGGTACAGAGGCGAATGAACTTGTACTACAGCTAGAGCCAACACTGGCCAACAGTCCAAGTCCAGAGTGGGATGGTGTTTGGTGAATACTGGTATGGTGTATGGTGAATATTTGGCGAAGGGAGATTATTGGTGAATATTGGTGAACATTGGTGAAGGGTGAATATTGGTGAAGGGTGAATATTAGTGAATATGGGTGAATCCAATATCAACTCATTTTGCGATTTGGGGCGTCTAGGGGGCTTCCCTATCCCACTAATTTAAAAACTAAAATTTTTGAACCGGGCGTGACTTACCGTTTGGGGCATAACTTACCGTTTGGAGCAAGTCTTCCCGTTTGGGGCAAGACTTACCGAACTACCCCCGTAACGCTTATCATCCTTATCTTCCAATACGGTAATTCTATTAGGAAGCTTCCTTATCTTGTATTTGAGGATTTACTCTATTTTATTCAACCATGATTATTTTTTGTGTTAGCAATTTTTTTAGTCCAATCGTGATGTCGTATTTTACCTCCAGGTTTCTGAGTATGATAGCTTTGATATGATATTGTGAATGTTGGACTCGTGATTTGAGATTGAATTCGGTGTGGGTATTGTATAAATATAAAAATACAATTTTGTCATGCTCGTATTTATAATGGGAAATGAGACAATTTTTAGTGACCTTATTTTTTTGCACTAAACTTCGAATGATAGCTCAAAGATAACACTAAGAATGTATTTTGCTTACCTTAGAGTGGGACTTTCTTAAAAACCCAAGATATTGTTTCTATTGTGTCTATGGTTTTCAATTTATACGATGCAATATGTAATCCTTTCTGCATGGAATAATTACAACTGGTAATAATAATAAAAAAATAAAATAACAAATAATTAATAACTAGCAAAATAATATTGTTTTACGATGTCATAATTGATAGGAAGAGGATGCGATATTTTTTATGCGATACTACATTCTCTAGTACTTACACACACCACTCAAATTGCGGATAATATGCACTTAAGATACCAATTTACGATGTAAAACCGATTAAACCGCATAAAAATGTCCTCCTTACGCAAAATTTACATAATATGACACAATAACTTTATAGTACGGATGATAACATCCAAAAGGTTATCAGTGGCAGCCGTTTAAATACTACCTGACAGATATTAATAAAGCTTTATGAGATTTCAGCTCGCTTCTTACAAACATTTGGCTATGTGAAATCATAGAAGTTTTTAACCCTTTTCACATTTCCTTGTTCCGATCACATTTAGGTCGCTACTTTCCCATTAATATTTGATTAGCTAAATAATTACCTAACGGAATTTTAGGGCATTGGAAGATTGTTTAAAGCTTTCTCATACAACAGTGTCTCTTGAAAATATTGTTAACAATGAATATTTTTGTCTGCACTAAGGACTTTACGACTTCATCGACGTTTAATAATTGTCATTTTATTTATATTGTAACTTCAATCCTTACACATACATAATCACCTATGTTTATGTTTAATCCATCTTAGGCTACCCAAAACAACACGCACTCTTCTAACTCACACAAAAGTCAATATTCCAACTCAGGGCCCAGAACGTTTTGAGCAATCACAGATGATTTTGCCCTGCCACCGCAACCCATCAGAAGTTAGAGATTTTAAATAAAAGAGGCTTTAATTTATTGCCGCCAGCCAACGTAATCATAGCTCGCTGCGTGCTTTACTTTGTGATACATGCTCGCCTTTGCAGTCGGGATTACATCCTCCACAACGAAAGAAAATGACTGGAAAGAATAATTGCAACCGTTTTGGAAACATTTTTTGACCCTACAGCAATTCTGGCCATTTCAGTGCGCTGTTAGCACTCTCTTACTTTGCGGTCATGTTTAACAGAAAATGATTTAGTCGCACGCCAGACCACGGTAACTTGCGGCGCCACTTCTATTTCTGTGAAACCCAGTTTTAAATCCTTCTCCCTTTTCCCACTTAAAATTATAACTCCACATTAGTTTCACTTTATTGAAGGGTATGGTATACATATTTAGCAGGGTGCAGGGTTAACTACAAAAATAACAATAAAGTGGTTACGAAATAAATGTTAGGCTGTGGAGTGTGAAAATTCATGCAAGCTTGTTTTCGTTAACGCAACTAGGCGGTATTAGGATGAAATTATTCGTAGAACTCGAAGCAAACACCCAAGATACTCTGGAAGATGTAAGTTTTGCGTAATCAAGTACATACTCGATTGTTTAGATAAGTATAAATAAAAATTAGGGCAATTGAGCTAGTACTTTAAATTGCAAATTGAATAGAAATCACATTTGTTATATCCTTTAGTTTTTAAAATCCGTATTTTGCATTTTTGTTATAAAATTCTATTCCAGAATATTTTGCGTCCCGGGTATTGTTTAATACAAATAAATATACTTGTGCATAACAAGATATGTACGTTAGCTTATAACTAAGATAAATTAACTGTTAACATACAGTTTTGTGGCAAAAAGTCTAACTAGTAAGTTACATAGAAGCTTTATACTCCAAAAACTATACTACAGCCACTACAGGGTAAATATGTATATGCTTCCTTACTACTACTTTGGTTTGAATTTGATCAAAGCAACGCAGTTCAATAGTTGCTATTTTAAAATAATGCATTTTAGTGTGCAAAGAAAACGAAAATAACTGCTTGAAATTAGCAGAAAAAAATGAGCACATAACTTATATGTAACATTCACATCTTAGCAAGGAAAAATGATGAAGGTACATTATTATCGGAAATAATAAATCAAATCTACGGCATTCAATGCGACGAAAAACAAAAGTGTTACTTCACTGCTAACTAGAGTACCAGTATATTCCTATATTAATATTATGAGATGCAAATAAATAGCTACATGATGAAATAAATATGGTGAATCAGTTATGTGCACCGTGGAGCGTACATTCCTTCCTAGCAATAATACTGTGGTAAGAAAATTCCTAAAATCCCTCATCGTACATATCTAAACTCTTAAATGCCAATGTTACACCCAAACGCCATGAGGATTTTTGCTGGTGGGAGCTGCATTTTCCAACTGCCGGGGTGACCCTATCATACGTCTTGTGCTACCGGATCGGTGATGAGTTCCACCATCAACAAATTCATCTGGAGGCTGTATTTTTAAGCTCAGCAAGTTGGCTTCTTTCATGGCATTTATTAGCCTCTCCATTTGCTTTTTTTTTCCAGCTAGATCAGCTTCTAATGTGGAAACCTCTGTGTCTAGAGTTCCTGACAAATCGGTCACTGCATCAGCCTCTCTTCTGGCTAATTCAAGTTCTTTCTTCAGTCGATCAATTTCAGTTAAAGCGGTAGTTTCACGCTGCACCCATTCCTCTTGTCTTTGCTTCTTTGAAACATGGTATCCATGTACTTCATTTGTAAGAATCCTGTTAACAAACACAAATTCTAGAGTTAAGGCTGCCAAAATATTTAAGGGATCACACAAATATGCTATAAAAAATCCGGCGCTTTCCGCAGGTAAAACCAAGCTACGTAACAAGGACAGTTTATTATACATGTTAAGCAGACCTTCTATGTAAACCTGGGGCTGGGCGGTTTTTGGGAGTGTATGAAATGTGTGACGTCACTTGGGTTCTGAGTGCATGTTTCCCGCTATACCACCAACCGACGAGAGGAGCCAACAGCAATTAATGCCTAATGTTAGTTACTTCCAGTAAAGTAAAATTATTAATTATTTAATCGAGTAGATTGTATAATTAAGTGTTGTGAATTACTATGGTATACCAATGTGCAGTAGCATAGTGCAAAAACACACAGCCGTAGTATTTGCGTTGTTCCCTTCTTGCTTTTACGGTTACCAACCAGTATTTTCTTTGGCATTGATGTATCTGTATTATTTTATATTGTGTGTATTAATTTGTATTTTTGTGCTAGTATTAATTTAGTGTCCGTGATTTAATAACAGTATATATATACTGAATTGCCTGACACTTTAATAAAAATAAACTCAAACTCAAACAACAAAATAAAAAAAAAGACCTGCTTTTTCAAAGATTACCTGTGGAAAATAAAAATACTTGCAAAGTACGGGTAACCAAGTGTAAAAGAAAGAATAAGATAAATCCGCAGATAGTCAGAATATGTTCAGAAGATTGATTTTTTAATGTATGTATTATAATTGTATTAATCACAGCTTGCGTTAAAAAATTCGTATTTTTAAATTAGCAAGATAAATCGGTGACTAAGACAGATTCAGAAAATCAATCTCTTCGTTATTTAGCGGGTTACACAGCTTGGAAATTAATTTAAAAGGACAAGGTATTTATGGGCACGTAAGTGGACCAATTGAGAAACCCGAAGAATCTAATGATTGGATAGAAATGTTGTCACGAAGAGGCTTCATGGTTCCTAACGAGGAAATGACGAGTATATTTAAAATATGTGAACAGGAGTTTGAAACTTACTTTCCCATTTACTGCAGAAGTAACTTCTGCTTACGTAAGTTATTTTATCTTATTAAAAAGAAGCATCCAAATTTTGATAAAAACGTAGTCAATCAAATTATAAGAACAAAAATGCGAATAAAAGTGAAACTAAATCAGAAAACAGGAACGATCACGTACGAATTTTAAAAAGTCGGAGCTATTTTTAAAAAGCAAACCATCATAAAAGTTAATTTAGGTTTGATAACTTTAAATACTAAAATGTAAACTAGTACCTTTCAGTAAAATGTTTAATAAAATTAAATAAAACAACCAAATATTATTGCAACTGTACATTCCTTCATATACTTGAGTCATAAAACCACGCATGATTCCATTCAAAATCTTACTATGTAAAGTATTAACGTTAAATAATTAGACAGGTAACCTTATGAAACCGGTGTGTGTGTGCTGATACGGGTTGGTTGACCTATTAGACTCAGTGGTGCTCAGAGAGTGATGAATGAGTAAAAGTGTGAAAGAATATTCGTAGAATGAATAGAATACAAAGTATGGACAATGCTCAAGGATGATACGGGCAATATGAGATTCGTAGAAATCTGATGACTGTATGTTAAAATCTATAATTATCACAAGACGTCTCAAGGGATAATTTAGACTTTGTAAGAACCGGTTTTTCACGAAAACCTTTCAATAGCAGTAATTTATTCCAACTCCCTTCTACAATCCAATTCTTCCCTTAATTTAAACTTTTCATAACAATATATAATTTAATAAATATCCTCTGATTGTTATTTATAATTGGGCAATGATCACATAGTTGATCATGGTCATTTAAAATAGTTGATCTCATTTTAGAATTAATTCTACACTCAAATCACACATTGAATTTGTTAAATAATCTATATAATGAATTCATGCTTAAAGAATTAGATAATAGAATATGTATGAATTAAAGAATGACTGTTTGATTTGGAGCTTAAGATGAGCTCATTATGCAAATTTGTATTAACAATAAATGTGAAGCAAATACTCACATGTGTAAAGTAAACAATACATAGCATGCCATTTGTCACCTACATTTACATTAGTGCATGCATTAGCATTCTTTATTCATAATACATCTATCGAAAAAAAATCTTCATGCATATGAACATCAAATCATTGATTGACTGATATTCATCTTATAATATTTAACTAAAATTATAATAAATACTATTATTATTATAACCTACATTAATGAGGGGATGAATCTACTCACCCGTGTGTGTTGTAATACGTAATAAAACCGAGGTTGAAACATACTTCTATGATTGAATATAAATTCTCATGTAAGTATGTTGAAATCAATACGAAGTTAAGATATACTTTTATAAGTGTGAAGAAGTACTTATACAAGCATATGTAAGTAAATACGCAGTTGAAATATACTTTATGAGTGTAAGAATATACTCACACAAGTATGTTTTAATACCCTCTTTTTTTGGTTGTTGTGGTATAAATAAGGCGGTAATAACAGCAAGCAAAAAACTCTCTTTATCATAGTTGATCTAATCCTCATTGTGCGTAAACTCCACCTCTAAAAACTTTAAGTGGCCGCGTCCGATGGTTGATGTAGATGAATCTGTGTAGACTGCTGGTCGTGCCTGTAGCTGCATGTGTAAAGTTGCATTTCCCTCCTCAGCATTTGTCTGCCTGTAATGTGCTGCGATCAGCGTACTCCGTCTACATACCTCATCATCCTTGTCTCCGTCTAGCCTATGTAGCTGCAATGTGCTCTGGCTGCGGGTAGATTGTTGTTTTATGTAGGTACTGTCTGGTCTACCTCGCCTCAGTGGGGGAATCAGTATTGGCTCCTCCATTTTCAGTAACTGCAGCTCTTCGTTTTGCTGCTCCTCTCGTTCTTTCATCTGTATCCAAGAATCTCCCTTCCATCCACGCTTAAGAAATGCTGCACTCAATTTCCATTTAAAGTATATGACTGTAATATCCATACATAAAAAAACAAATATGATTAAAATCAACCACATATACCACGGTGTGCTATTCTCACTCTCCCATGTAGATATATCCATGTAGTCATCTTCTTCTTCTGCAAACGTCTCATTCAGTCTGCTCATATCAAGTTTCATATCCGTATGATAGTGTATTTGTTCCACTAGTACTGGATCCTCTTGTTGGTTGAATATGATAGTGAGTACATCTCTTCTGTGCGTATTGTTTGCTATAGTGAACGTTGCAGTAATTACAAGTAGAAAAATTACATTGAACAGGGGTTAGTACGAGTCATCCCAACTCGTATGCTTAATCTAGGGCAGTAAATGTGAAAGAAACCATTGTACGCCTTTACTTAGATAGCTCCCTCCTCTTCTCCAGCTGTATAGTTACGACAGTTCTGAAGTACACATTGTTGTTTTACTTCAGTCTACCACTAGTTCTTGGGCTTACATTTTTGTTCTGTGGTGGCTACCACTCTGTCCATGAATTTCCAATCCAAACCTGTGTCGTAAATACAGTCTTCTCAGTAAAGCGTTGTTTGGTCCTTGATATTTCATATCACACGATATGTTCTCGTTCTACCAAAATAAAGTAAACGGATCCGCCTCGACTAATTTATATTTGGTATCTTGGGCATTCCAGATGGTTACCTTTACCTGATAATGCTGCTCAACATGCCAATGCGTGTTGTATGTATCTTCTATTTACATGGCAGTCTTTCATGCCGACGTTGATCCTTGCTTGTAGTAATCTCTCTTGCCCTCAACGCTGTTGGAAGTACCTTTGGTGAGAAAAACATCATTCTAAGTTCTCTTCAATTATTGGGGTGGGCTCGTATTGTTTGCCTTATGAAAACTGTCTCCTTTGTTCAAGGATCGTAGAAATCAATTCCCTCGTGATCTCCTTTGTAGTGAAAACCCATGTGGCCTCTTTCGTACCCTTTTGATTTTAAATTCGTCACTTATGTCATTGAGAATAAATTTGCTTACCCTGGAAGATACCATACCATTTCCAGTAATTAGGGCTTCCGTTTTAGTCCATCGAATACCGAGACTTGTCGCATCCTGGTGATCTAACCACTGAGTTGTGTGAGTTGAATGAAACTTGAGTAATCTTGAGCTTGAAATACAGGTGGTGGGTGGCGTGCTCCTCCCTTCTGTCTATTGGAACTCCTTAGTCCCTGTTTTTGCCGATCAAGAATCTTCTCTCTTTGGGTGTGGTCGTCTCAAGCGTTGGTCTGCTGACTCACCCTTGAGTTACTTCTACGGTTACGTGATGTGCCACGCCCTTGTTTGGAATTTCCTTTGCCTTTGTTTTGGTCTTGTGAGCGCCGGCTGGCGTTATTTGACGTGTCTCTTTGGCTTTGCGGCGGAGACACTCCATCTAACCAATATCTACAATTTTCTTTCTTATGGTTAGGCTTACCACAATAATTACAGTTACCTCTGAATTTTACACTGGGGTGATTCCGCTTCTCCGGTGGTGGGGAGTTTACGCTCCTCCGATGATCTCGGTCATCTGCCTGATCTGTTCGCCCTCCTCTTCCAGAGTGGCGGTTTTGGGAACGTCCGCGTTCATTTCTACCTCTTTCTGCCCTATCGTCCTCTTGATGGGCTCTGAAGGCTTGCGGTGGATTATGTACAGCATTACCTAGTGCTATCTCGCGGTTCTTGTCCATTGTTTTTAGTAATTCCAGTAGGACTTCAGCGGTCTTTACTTGTGATACCCAACAAGTTTGTAGGAATCCTACGTATTCCTCTTGATCCGTCAGCTTGCTGACTGTTACGCAGAGGATAGTTTCATTCTCCATCTTCTTTCCGGCTCTATCGAGATCGTTATTGATGGCTAACAAGTCATTTATATACTTCAGGCCGCTACCCGCACTTATGCGGAGGCCAAAGAATCTCTCTTCTAGTTGGACTCGTTCGTCCTTTTTCTTTGGTTCGAACATCCTAGCAAGTTCTTCAAAACTTTCCTGAGCTTTCTTAATGTGGTGTACCTTTAAAAGGATATCCTAATGACTGCCTGAATAAATTGTCAATCTGGCGCATGAGTTTGCTGCTTGCCAGTTCGCTAATTTTGTCTTCTTGAGGTTTGTCCATATTGCTGGATCAGCTCCCGTCAGATGTGCAGCTTCTGGTCTTGTGTATGTTCCGTCTATTAGTACTCCTAGGTGGACGGTGCCTATAGCCATTTTCATGTCAACCACTTATCTTAAGTAGCCTGTGGGGCCGCTCAATTTCTCCAAGTCGACGACTGGTCTTGGATTGGTTTTCGTGCCTAACATGATGTTCTTGTCTTGTTTTTAGCAAAGGGCTAATATGTCTGTTATTTTGATCACTAATGACTCGTTTTCTAACTGTAGATGTACGTCGTTTATCTACAAAGCCAGCTGCTGTTCAGATGCGCCTAAACTAGCTTGCGATTCCTCTATCTTTCTATGATAGTAAGACTTAATTTTACGTACCGCTTTGCTGTAATGGATATTTTCCTCTTTTACAGTTTCGTCTACAGTCAGTTTTGGCTTCTTGCTTTTTTTAGCTTTAGGCGTGGTTTATCAACTTTCCCAATGAAAAGTTGAGGGACTAGTGATTGCTCCAGAATTCTAGAATTCAGTGGCGGTTGTGGTTCGGCCTTCAATTCAAAGAAGTTCTCAGTCTTGATTGTTGGTTTTTGACTTGACATGGAATTTCTACATTGTCACTATGTCACTTTCATTAACTCTCAGCCACACCTTGAACTGACACAGGTGGTGGAGAGAAATGAGAATTGTTTCTTCACTCAACTTATGAAACGGTTCTACACTTTGTTGGTGTTATTCAATATTTCTACTACGCGCTGGATAGTTTACAAACTGCGTAGGCACTGTATTATTTACTAAACTAGTAATGTTCTACTCACGTCAGTGGAACTGCTCTACACTCTGGAAGCTATCTCAGTAGTGGAGTCTTTTATTAGGGTTGAAATATTCTGCTCACTTTAGCTTTACTTCACTTTGCTAAACTAACTGTACTCTCTTTCTAGCTAGCTGTGAATGAAATGTTAAACTTAAATGAAAAAAATTTTAATATTCAAAATTTCTATTCTCTAAACTCTGATTTTTTATATATATCTAAAAAAAATCAGCTTCTACTATACTTCCGTTTTGAGTTTAATTTTATAATTTTAAAATTTTGATTTCTTACTCACTTTCTGTAATATCTTATACTTTAATTTATTGAAGTTACGGTGCACTCTATTCTCTGTAAGAGACGAACTGATAACGTATTCAGGTTAAATGATTAGACAGGTAATCTTATGAAACCTGTGCGTGTGTGCTGATACGGGTTGGTTGACCTATTAGACTCAGTGGTGCTCAGAGAGTGATGAATAAGTAAAAGTGTGAAAGAATATTCGCAGAATGAATAGAATACAAAGTATGGACAATGCTCAAGGATAATACGGGCAATATGAGATTTGTAGAAATCTGATATGACTGTATGTTAAAATCTATAATTATCACAAGACGTCTCAAGGGATAATTTAGACTTTGTAAGAACCGGTTTTTTACGAAAACCTTTCAATAGCAGTAATTTATTCCAACTCCCTTCTACAATACAATTCTTCCTTTAATTTGAACTTTTCATAACAATATATAATTTGATAAATATCCTCTGATTGTTATTTATAATTGGGCAATGATCACATAGTTGATCATGGTCATTTAAAATAGTTGATCTCATTTTAGAATTAATTCTACACTCAAATCACACATTGAATTTGTTAAATAATCTATATAATGATATCTTTATATATTATAACCTACATTAATGAGGAGATGAATCTACTCTGCCATGTGTGTTGTAATAAGTAATAAAACCGAGGTTGAAACATACATCTATGATTGAATATAAATTCTCATGTAAGTATGTTAAAATCAATACAAAGTTAGGATATACTTTTATGAGTGTAAAGAAGTACTCATACAAGTATACCTATGTAAGTAAATACGCAGTTGAAATATATTTTATGAGTGTAAGAATATACTCATACAAGTATGTTTTAATATAAAGAATACACATGACGACACACTAGGCGACCAACTTCACTCGCATCAGTATATCAGAATTGGCGTAACCTGTATAATATACTATCCTTGGCTACGTAAGAGTTTTGCTTTTACAAAATGTGCGGGGTCCGAGTGGGCTTGATAATTAAGGCGCCGATAAGAGTAGTCTAGGTATGAGTTTTACTAATGCCAGTTAGCATAGTACAAGTGCTGCTGTTTGGAGTAGGCTTGATTAGAATATTGCCGGAACGAGTGATCTAGGTACAAGTGTTGATGACAGGAGTGGGCTTGTCGTGCTAGTACATGTTGTCTCGGTCAATTTAGAACAGGTACAAGTTGGCTCTGTATCAAGTAGGAACAGTAAGAGCAAAGGTACAACTAGGCTTTGCCAAATTAGCGCCAGCATTAATAGTCTCAATACGAGCACGGGTATAAGCTTATACGATGCTTGTGTATAGGCAACTATGGACAAAAAATGTAATATTATTACTACTTAAAAAACAAATTTTGTATTTCTCCACTGTCATTTAATAACACAGAACATAGGAAACATTAAGCGTCGAATTATTGTCGGGATCGGCAATTTATTCGCTGCTGACCATTCCACATCGTAGTGCGAATGATGGGGAATGCTAAGGTTTCATATATTGGCTTTTTGTTGTCTGCCGACTATGACACGGCGTCCTGCAAATGATGGCAAACGCTGGGGAATGGTTGGTACTTCCCAATCATTTTTCCGACTACTAAACCACCTAATGGCTGCTTTTGTTGTTTGACTTTGAGTTGCACAGCTAAAAGCAGTAAGTCAGTACCTCGTGCACTTCATCAATCAAGCTACTTGGCAGTGGGACTCTGAAATTTTAGAAGTTGGAAGTTTTTTCCAACAGTTATAAATTAGTTTATTTAATTTAAACTTGTTGAAAAGTTATACTTAAGTGTTCCAGTGTGTTTTGTATTAGTGGTGTTGTGAACAAATATTTTATAATTAATGTATATTTTTACTTACTTCCCTTCGATTTTGTTGGTTTACTTGTGCATATTGATTGTGAACTTGTAGGAAAGTAACTTTAATGCAGATATAAGAGCGGCAGTGTGTCGGCAGTTTAACGTAGTGATTGAAAACAGTCGGCAAAACCATATTTACTATATGGAAGAACTAAGAGGGACTTACCAGGGAAAATAACATACCTACGAGGAAATCAAAGTAGCACGACCACGGAGGTGGACTCCTTAAACTGTTTCGTAATTGAGCTGATGTTTATAAATAGTCTGGTTATACCGATGGTGAAATATTTTAATGTAGTCAACTTAATAGAATTAGATCACAACCCTGTAAGTCTCTGCCTTGAATTGACGAGTCGTAACCATGTCACTTCTTCAATTTCAACACTCACAAAACTGAAAATTCATGCTGACAAAATCAAAGAATTCCAAATAACTCTCTAAATACGATTTGACCAAATACCTAAGTAGCACCAACACAATCGATGAAGATTATTTCTACTTAGTTATTTCATTAAAAGGAACTGCAGCTAAATTTAATATGGTGACCAAACGAATACCTGTCAAAAGAGCTTACGAGAAACCATAGTACGACTGGGAGTGCAAACAAAAAATAAAGGATGTTAAACAAATGCGAGCAAAAATCATTAACAGCAAATTTCCATGGATAACGAATAATAAGTACAACAAACTAAAACGATAGTATAAAAACTTAACTAAGTATAAACGAAGAGAATATGAAGCTAAAATTCGTAATTGACTAGCAGAATGCAAATCTTCATCGGAGTTCTGGGCAGTGGTCAAAAAATTAAACTTTAAGAACGCGGGACGTAAAAAACTAAGCATCAAAACATGAGAAAAGTTCTACAAAAAAATAATGCCGCCACAACAGGTCAACAGTCTTAGTAACATTACCGAAGCTTCTACGTACGCTGATCTGGATGACAAAATTACAAGGGAAGAACTGGAAGAAACCCTGCAGAATCTCAAAGCAACGAAAACTCCAGGAATAGATGGTGTCTCCAATGAGTTCCTAAAACTGCTGCCGGAAAACTGGACCGTATTTCTCCTTGATTTCTTCAATAAAATAATTAAGCCAAGAAAGAGTGCCGGAGCTACGGGGGAAGATTGAGCAAATTACTCTCTTTAAAAAGGGGGACGATGATGACCCAGCTAACTACCGTGGTATCTTGCTAATAAATAACATAGTTAAACTGTTTACTCAAATTATCCATAGGCGTTTGTGTAGATTTGCAGCGACAAAAAATCTTCTACCCGAATTTCAAGCCGGGTTCCGAAAGAAACAAAGTTGAGTTGATCAAATATTCTCATTATACGGAATCATAGCCAACCAACTCCTACCAGCTTACAATATAAAATCAAGAAAAGTATACCCAGCCTTCGTGACTTCAAACGGGCCTTTGAATCGATTAACCATTAACTATTATGGAATAAATTACAAAGAATGCGAATAAGTACAAAAATTATTAACATAGTACAGCATTTGTATAGCTCTGCATCTCTTAAAGTTAGAGCCAAAAACGGGCACACACAAACAATTAGGATTGCGAAACAGGTTCTTCAGGGAGAGATTCTTTCGCCGATTCTGTTCTCACTATTCATTTCTAACTTCAAAACCTTCCTAAAAATCCATAAAGCAGACAAAACATCAATAAATGAAACCAACGCTATTTATACGTTAATGTTTGCGGACGATATGATTATAATTGCGACATCACCTGCGAGCTTGCAGAAAAAACTAGACCTTCTACTTGAGTATTGTAACATTAACAGCCTAACTGTGAATGTCACCAAAACCAAGGTGATGGTATTCGCTAAAGGAGGTAACAGACAAGATTAAAACAAATTCTACTACAACGGGGACATCCTTGAAATAGTAAACAAATATCTCTACCTAGGCGTACTCTTTTCATATTAAACTATATTCACAAAAACCCAAAGCCGTTTCAAAAATAAAGCAATCTCAGCCGTAGAAACTGTATGGAATATCTTAGAAAAAGGAAAATGCGACTCATGGGGAAGTAGATTTAAACTGTTTGATGCTATAGCACTTCCAACCCTCCTATACAGTGTTGCCATATGGGGTCTTCGATTCACCAAAGAGATTGAGCATGTACAAACATACTTTATAAAGATACTCCTGGCGTTACTAAGAAATACAGCACATTAGGCTATAAGATTGGAAACAGGAAGGATTCACATAAGTTTTTAAGTGTTTGAAGCAGCTGTTAGATATTAGTACAAACTTTTTTCCATATAAAATGATAGAGTCCCAAAAAAGGTGTTCCACAAACTCATAGTTATAGACGGCAGAAACAATAACAACACTGCAATAAACTGGGCATCTCAACTCAAACATATGCTATCAGAAATTGGGTTTAAAGAAATCTGAGAAGCCCAAAGTGCAGAGATACTGAGCAAAAACATGGGAAAAATCCTTGAAAAGTTTAAATCAAAGCTAAGGTAAAAAGACAAATGCGGGCATCAACAAACTTTTCCATGTACAAACATCTAAAGTAGGATGTCAATACTGAGAATTACCTAAATACAGAATTCCATTAGACAAAATAAAAACTATTGCGCAAATCAGACTAATAAGCTCTAACAGTTGTGTTTTCAGATCCAGAGGCAAGTCATACAGAATAGGAACTGCAGTGGACAACAACGGCACAAATTTTAGCGTGTGTAACTATAAAGAACCTGAATCAATGGAACACTTTTTGCTCGTTTGCCCCCACTACAGAAATATTAGAAACCAGAAGCTAGGAAAGTACAATTGTAAAACATCTCGATTCGGAAACCAGCCAAATATAATTCACGTTTGAATCAGTTGAAAAAACCATGGATATGTATAACTATATCTTAAGCGCCATAAACATTAGAAATCAAATTATTAACTCATAAAATAATATTACTATACAAATTATCAAACATAATTTATTAAATATGCATTAACCAATATATTGATCAAATTAATTAACCTTAAATTAAACTCTGTTAAATTTGTGTGATGGGTGTTATGCCTTTAGGCACAATAAATTATTCAATCAATCAATCAATCAATCAGTGCAGAAATGCTAACGGGAGACTGCAGTGAATTGCACTTTAATGCAGGCATAGGAGCGGCAGCGTGTCAGCTGTTTAACGTAGTGACTGAAAACAGTTGGCAAAACGTAAGGGACACGACACGGGTAGGGTGGTTTTCCGGCGGCAGAGTATGTCGCGCCGACGAAGGGAGTGCAGGCAAAAAGTCACATCGACCCGACAGCCTGCAGACGCTGTTGGCATGACGTCAGCGCGGCTATAAATGGTTTTTTTGAATGCCAGAATAGAGCATTCAAGGAAAAGGCAAAGTCACAGATGACTTTAGCAATTTTAATGTTGAAAAACCCCCTCTTCCTCCCCCACACCAATATTGTCAGCACCTGAACTATTTCAAAAATGACAGCTGTTTAGCTAATGCTGTCTTGATGACAGGTAGGTTGGTGTGATCCAAAGGATAATTCACATGACATTATTTGCGCCAATTCCTTAAGGCGTTTACGTAACGTTAAAGTGTTGACAGCTGGGTGAGTCGGTCCTAACCGATATTTTTTTTAATATAATTTATTTAATGTTAATGAGACAATGTTTTAATGTTTACGTGACATTATTTATGCCAAACCCCGAGGCCGTTTATCTAATGTAAACGCGACGACGGGTTAGTGGTTGGGTCGTAAATAGTATTTTACATGACATCATTCATGCTGAACCCTAATCCATATAGTTAAGAAAGAGTTCACAAATAATGTGGATTTAAAAATTCCTGATTTGCTCTGTGTGTTACCCCCCCTCCCCCCTTCTGCCCTCGCCCCCAACATATTTCTTGTGTATCTGAAATAACAGAGCGACAGAACACGGCCACACAGACCACTGTAGCAAAGATTAGTGGGTTTGTACTGGCACTACTAGATACACTTGTATAAACCTAGCTAAATTTAAAAATAGGTATGTAAATGCATATTTTGCAATTGTAGTGTATGTGTTTGCACGTATTTTACCCGTTTTTGATATCGTTAACGCTAATGCATTTTGAACCGAGTCCATTCAAATCCTAATTGCGGAGAAGTGAGTAGCCCGATCATCACATAAAACAATATAGCACTTTTTGCACGCATTTGTGAGAGTTTAAACGTTTGAACTAAACTACGTAGTTTGAAAGAAATTCAATCATTTCTGACTTCTGGTCGGACGCAAACGGACGTGTACCTGGAACAGCTTCTGAAACCATGCTTGCTTTGTTTTGCCTTTGCTGTGCCTTTGTTTTTGTTGCTGCTGAGACTACTTTTGGATATGGATTTTGGATAGTGGCGATTTTATATATTTCCAGCGAGACCAATTCTGTGCTTGGGGGAATCTATCAACTCTATGTAGGATTTGAATATAAGCAGCGAGACCTCCACTCTAGATGTGCTTGGGGTATTTATTCATCTACAGAAGATCTTATCATCCAACATCAACCAGCAATGAAAATATTGAAGTGTTCGGCGTACGTACAGAAAATTAGAAGTCAGCATTCATTGAATTGTTCCAGTTGTAAAAAAGTGATTCACTGGACTTGTCTCAATGAAAATGGATCCCCTGCAGAGTTTAAGGAAGTGATACCTAAATTGTGGGTATATGCTAATTGTAATAGAGATAACATAGCAAGTAATTGTATTTCTTGTAATGAATTAATTTATGGTAATAAGTTACAATGCTCTCAGAGTCAGGGTTGGCATTGCATGTCTTGCCTATTTCCATCCTATCTTATTTATATGGACGATTCTGCTGAAAATGAAATAGTCAGATCAAGTCCAATTTACACATTAAATAATAATTATAATGGCTTATCAATTAAGAGGCTTAAGATTACGCATGTGAATACAAATGGTAACAATATGTCTAAGGTTGAGGACGTCAGGCATCACTTAGAACAATATAAAATTGACTGCTTTTGTATCACGGAGTCAAAGCTACGTCCAGGAATGCCATTTGGTCCTTATAATATCGGTGGATATAATGTATATCAAAAGGATATGCCAAATAGAGTTGGTGGTGGTACGGTTGTATACCTAAATAATAATCTTAAGTACGAGGAAGTCGAACTAGATATTCCGAACATTCACTTTGAATTAGAGTTGATGACGCTAAAGGTGACTAAGCAATTTTCTCTACCTTTCTTTATTACAGTGGTGTACAAGCCACTACAAGTCTTATTCATAAATTTTATTGCTTCTTTTAGAACATTTTTACGTAAATTCAAAAACAATAGCATTGAACATTTTATTTTTTGGGATTTCAATGTAAATATAAGTAATTCTATCACTGTATGTAAAGTCGGACCAGAACTTTTAGATCTGGCTAGTAGTCATCGCTATACTCAACTAATAGATACAAATACTAGAGTAACGGATAGGGCCAGCTCCCTAATTGACCACATTTATTCAAACAGCATAACCTAAATAGCTTGTGCTGGAGTTCTGACTTTTGGTTCCTCAGATCATGACCTAATCTGCTTAGTATGTAAAAATATTAAATCCTACTACCCAAAGAAAATAATTTCTACTCGTAATTACAAGGAAGTAGTATCTTAAACAAATACCCTGGTCTGTACTAACGTGTCTTAACAATGCGGATGATATTCTAAGGTCATTTAATTTAAATGTAAATTCAGTTGTAGGCAAGTATGCCCCAATTGTCAAACGGTCTATCAGAAACAAACAGGCAGGTTGGCTGACTGGTGACATAAAGAGACTAATACACCGGCGTGACCATGTCAAAGCATTGAGTAGAGGTTGTGACATCCCAGAGTTGTGGAATGAGTATAAGCATTTACGAAACACGGTTAACTATCATATTAAGCATAGCAAGCAGTCCTATTACAAAAACAGATTTTCTGACTGTCCTACCTCTACCACTATTTGGAAAACATACAACTATCTATCTGGAAAAAACGAGCCTCTTAGGCAAATTAGTGAGCTATGCATTAATACCACAAAATTCAAGAATCAAGCTGACATATGCTCTGAGTTAGCTAAAGCTTTTATAGTTCAGACGGATAAGGCAGATAGTCTCACAGTATTTTATCATGAGCTAGAGTAAACCGAATGAATTAGCCCCTGTACTGAAAGTGAAGTAATAAGTGCATTTCGTAAGCAAAAGTTCAAAGACTCAGGTTCTCCTGATGATTTACCTTACCTAATAATGAGTAACTGTATTAGTGTTCTAGCTTTTCCTCTTGCGTTAATATTTACACAATTTATGATATTATCAGTATGCCCATTAGCGTTTAAAAAAGCAACTGTAATACCTATATACAAGGGCAAGGGCAGCAGATCTGACCCAAATGCGTATAGACCAATATCAAAACTATTGCTTGAATGTAAATTGTTTAAAAAGATTATACAAAGGAAAAAAATGGACAAAATGTTTAACGAGGGTCTGTTTGACACAAACCAATACGGATTTAGACCTGGTAAAAATTGTCTGCTTGCAGTAATGGCAGTCGCATTCAACATATTTAAATTCATTGACAGCCGCTGCGGTAAGTGCATAGCAATTTTATAGATCTTCAAAAGGCATTTGATTCTGTTACTTACATTATACTGCTGCGTAAGCTCAGAGACAAATTTTGTTTGGATAATACTATTAAACTTCTAACTAGTTATTTACAAATTCGTAAATTTTGTATTTAAAATAGGTCATATGTTTCAACCAATTTTGATTTAAATATAGAAGTACCCCCGGGCAGCATATTAGGTCCTCTATTGTTTGTCTTATTGCGAGTAACACCTTACGAGTAATGTAAGCCCGATTAAGTGTCGAAAGAAAAAAAGTGTTTCTTCTCACAGCTTAAAACCAGTTGGTCCATAAATGGTGTCACAAAAAATATCCCTCATTTTTTACCCTCCCACTCCTGTATCATCACTCTAGCAGCCTAACAATTTAACATGGCATGTCATCAATATCCAGCTAGACCCAAAGACCCTACCGATGACATCATTTAT
>JAQFZE010000777.1:0-22543 GCA_034695245.1 Dicyrtomina saundersi | reverse complement strand
AGGTAGGTAGGTAGGTAGGTACATTGTTTAGATATAGAAACTGTTAGAGTGTAGAAAACGGCACATACGCTGGTGAACAACAGCACAGGACCTAATAATGTATACCTACCTAGATGGCTATAAGGCAGAGATTTAAAAAATTACGATAACAAAAATTATTGTATAACTTCACTATGTAAATAAGTATGATTGAGAATTGAGGGTGTAGGATTTTTAAAACACATGGAGATCCCTATTATTTGTGGTTCATATGCACAGGACCAAGACTGAGGATTTTAGAGCAGAGTAGAGGTCTATTAATGCAGTAAAGATATTATTATTAATAGGAGTATTAAATGCATACTTGTCTCCTACATTATGTGTCTTTTACACTCTATATCCCTTTATGCTCACTATGCTCCTGCTGCTGGAGCTGGACAGTACACTGTAATACATTATGGATATATATGCGTGTATTATATATTTTCATATATAATATGTGCATTTTTATATTTTTGAAATATGGCGTTCATTACGTAAAGGTATCCAAGTTACGGGAAGGAGAGACATAAAAATCAGCGCATAAAAATGTAAAGACTATGTACATACTCCCAGATTAACTTGAGAATTTTACAAGGCTTTTTCCTCTGAGTTTATTCACGGAGACCCCCCTTTGTGCCTAACATTAAGCTTTTACAGCTCATTTACTCGGATTCCTGGACATGAAATATCTTTTTAATGTCTCCTCTGTACAAGCATTTCCCAGTCTATATAGGTCCCTTGGCTTTGGCTTTGGCTTTGGCTTGAGTCTTTCCTACCTTATCCTCGGAGCTAAACTCCTGTATGTCACTACTTTACTGTGCTATTATAGATAGAGCGCCTCTATATGTACTATACTATGTTTACTACATACTCTTATACGTGGTTATGTTGTAGAAATATATGACTTTTTAACTTCTATTTTTTTTTGCTATTCTCTTCATTTCATTTTTGGCTTCGTTTCGGTCCTCACTACCTTACTAGCCTTTATTTTTATGCAAAATTTATGAAACGTATGAATGACTAGTCTGATCATAAAATAGAGGCAAAAGTTTTGTTCTATTGCCCATTGCATTGCCTATACAATATTAGGTCTCGCACCCGCTGTGTCCGAAAGCAAATTGTATCAAGTCAGCTGTACGAAACCATTTTGTCCGAACTCCGAACGGCCAAGTTTTTTGTTCGAAAGCACTGTGTACCAAATGTTTTGTGTCCCAAATCTTTAACCAATACTTAAAGTTCGAAATATCTGAGTACGAACTGTTTCTTGGAGGAAAACTTCAGTATTTAAAAATTGAATGACTTAACTGGTGACAATTTATCCTCAAGTACTTTCACCTCCTCTTCCAGCTACTAAGCTTACAAAAAAATATTTCGTACAAAAAACCATTCGGACATCAGACATTCGTACAGAATACTTTCGTACAAAGTGCATTCGGACACAGGACATAAGATCCTATAATCAATAGGAACAGGCTAAGGATAATAATGTAACTACGGACGTCATTAAATGGTATAGTAGTATATGGTGGGGCTATAGCATATCAAAACCTATGCACTCTTACAAACTACTATGTAACTCGCGTCTTAAGGTCCTACTTTACATACCATAGTACCTATAGGTATCTTAAAGTTATGAAACTCAGGTCTTAAATTACTATTGCTGATATAAAAAATGAATCACATGAGTAAATTGATGTCTCATGCAATACAACACAATACAATTATTCCCCTGGAGTTTCCAATTTTAAAACCAGTAGGAAATATACATAGGGAAACGACATAGGAATCACTTTATTTAACTAGTATATCTGTAAAATTAGGAAACAATACTCACACGATTTATGAATGAATGAAAAGAAACTCAGCACATCAAGAATTTGCAACAGGACCAAATTACGAAATTATTAGTATGCTAATCAGTGCTATAGGGCACTCTTAGCGGAATCCCAATATTTAGAAACAATTAGTTCCAGGTGAAGAGCAGGTAGAAGTAGAAGGAAAGGAATAGAGAGCTGTGTGCTTGGTAATTATGACCCAATGAGTTCTATAGTGTACATATCAATATCAAAAAGAAAAAAAAAGTTCATCTTTAGTATAGTGAATGGGTGTAGAGTGCACCGGTTGTTATTTGCATTGGTTAAATAAAAAAAAAAGGATTAGGTACTCAGAAGGATTGAGTAAACATGACCTAACCTATGATTGAAGTGTATAATAATTGTCAGTGTGAAGCTATAAATTACTTTTGACATGTGCTCAATTGAGTTTCAATCATTTTCATTGCTATTCCTAATGCTACCGAATTATTATATGATGGGTTTAAGTGAATAAATGATTGTGTAGCTGGTTTGGTTTGTAGTATGTATGGATGGAGTAGGAGTGATTGAGGGAATGAGAATTGGAGGCTAGGCTATTCTCTACCATGTGTTATTTACTACTACTACTGCTAACCTGTGCTTGAGCTAAAAGGCCTCTGGCAAAATTTATAAAATTTTCCAGCCCAGTCTCACTCACACTGTTCTGTTCTGTTCAAGTTGGACTTGGATTTGGACTTGAACTGATATGCTATCATAATATTAATCTTTCATACCTATACAGCCTAAGTAGCTAACTACACCTACCCACCCCATGCATATATTATAAAATATTGTGGAATCAGAAACAACTCCATAATATATGCATAGGAGTACAACTTCTCTATAAGCTCTCACATGAGTTAGATGGGCAGGTAGAAAGAAGGTAGTGTAATGTTGGTAGGTATAGTAGGTGTACATTAGTAGTCGACAAACGGTTGGCAGTCAGAGTTTATCGTGTGGCATAATATATTATGCAGCATTGCAGTAAATAATACCTCACAACTACTTACAATGCTACATGAAACATTCTAATCGAGGAATAATTTTCTAGTTCTCAATCTCAATCTGTTTTGCATGACCGTCTCAGATGAACAGTTTCACTTGATATCTCCATCCACTATATTTTTTTTCGTAAATATATTCTACAGTGGAGCGCCTCATATTAAAGTTATAGGTTGTAGGATATAGGAATGTTATTGTTATAAGCTGAGCTTGATCTAAAAGAATAAAAATAGAATTCTTATAAAATGAAGCTTTTGAAAAATATTCCCGTGCATCCTCTGCAGTCTGTAGAGTGTTTAAATATTTGATTTTACATTTTGCGTGCATTATACTAGACTTGTGAAAGAAATAAAAGGAACCGAAAATAAATTTTAGTTTAATATAATATTTTGATTTTGCCAATCACCGCTCATTGTTTTGCAAGGAGAACTGTATGTTGACTTACATGCCATAGGAACTGATACAGGATTAGATTTGAAAATTTGCAGGTGCTCTCACAATAATCAGTGGAGAAATCACCCACCAGACTTTTTTATTGTATTGAGCTGAACTTGCAAAAATTTAGAACGTCGATATAGAATCCCTATTCCTATAATGTATCTATAGGTAGGCATATACTTTGTAAATGTCCGGGATGTGTCGTTATCTAGACCGACAGCCGGTGACGGACGAAATGAGGAATAAATAGTCACAATTCACCCAGAGTAACATTGGAAGTAACTATGGAAGTTAGAGAAAGGAGTTATAGAGTTGAAATCCAATGTGAAAAAAATGAACAAACTTGATTGTTCAAACAAACGTCCCTGGAGGTTAGCACAGGTGTATTGACATTCAAGCTCTAAAAATATATCTAGATAATACTACTGCAGCTACAACAGATTTTAGACGAAAAATATGAAATGGAGAAGGGGTGAAGGATTTTTTGGGCTATGCTTACATTCCAAAGTTCTATTTAAGTGTGGAGTAATGTAGGTACAGCTACAGTGCTCATTACATGTTTAGTGTCTATCTCACTTTATTTATACGCATGTATACGTCCCACATGTGGATGTAGCTACATAGAAGAATGAAGTTCACAATTGTAATTGGCGTAGAACCAGTACCAGTCAACAGTTAAAAGAAATTTTCTATAGCAGACAGACAAAAACAGAAACAGACAGTTGTCTGGTGCTGGTGCTGGCCCTGGTCCTGCTCCTGGTCCATCAAAGTTGACATGACTATTTGGATTTGGAAATTTCGAGCTAATGTGCTGTTAAAAGTGATGAGAATTTAATTACTTGGATGATTTCAATAATAAACTCATCCAGCTTAACATTTGAAACTTAAGCTTTCCTATTTACTTTGTTTTGTCTTGGACTATAACGGAATTGAATGATGGAAAAAACATTAAATAATTAAATTACAATCACTTAAACCCCAGCGTGTCTCTCAGTCAGTGTGGTCACACTCAGTTAATTATACATTCATCCATTATATTATTATTATGGATTGGGAATAAGAAAGAGTGAAGTAAGACGTGGAGGACCGTGAGCGGACGAATTACTTTGACCATTACAGTTTCATTATTATTATTACCTAAAAATGTATTTACATATATTTATTATTTCCATATTACACCATCAATACTTCCACATTATTCCACAACGAAGTATTTCTAAAGCATGTTGTGAGACAATCATAAAAAGACAAGATCTGCTAACCGGACGTGCATCTATATAATCCTGACAGAAATAGAATTTAGAAACAGAGCTCAAAGTTAACAGCGTGATTTTTAGAGTAGTACACACATGTGTAATTATACCAACGAGAACAAGCTGAGCTGAAGAATCCAAATTGAAAAACAAAATTAGTTGTAAAATTAGTTCCGGGAGTACACGCTACTACGGACTTGAGGATGTTGAGTGAGGCTAAAAAAACGTGATTGAATTCGATGAGGAATTTTTATTGGTGTATATATATATCTCGTCTTCGTTTACAAATCCTAAATGCTCCACACATATTATGCCATTGCCTATAGCTTGACTCTGCATACATAGATTGAGGGAGGAAATGAAACAGCGAGGGTGTCCCTTTTGTACATACACGGTACTGCACAGGAGTCTCTGTATCCACATCCAGTCAGACACAAGATAGTTTCTATGAATCCAAATCCAATTTCAATGCAATTAGATGTAACAAAAATGGACCTAGGTAGTATAGGAGTTGGAATGGCTTGGAATGGCTTGGACAGAGCGTATATATGTATATGTAATTATATTGACTCCACTGCGGAGAGACAGCGAGCCGGCCGAGATACGTACTACTAGTAATAGTGTCAGGAAACATTGATAGACCACCAGGACACTGAGGCCAGACAGGCAGTAGTATATTATGATATGCTAGATCCGTATTTGTAGTAGTAGTACTAATACTATATAAGGCGGTCCCTATAATTGTGTCTATACGCATTGCCATATTCCCATTAGATACTCTGTGTGTGTGTGTGTGTGTGGAGTAAAGATATGAAAGACAGGATGGGCTTTACTCTTTTACTAAAACGGAGTAGTAACAACTTCTCTTTGACATATTCCAGAACCGTGAACCAGTAGCCATATTGTCCTCAAATCTTGTGTTGCAATGTACCAAAGTTATTATTTGCTTAAGTGTGTGTACATTTGTTTGATAAGCCTTTGTTGAATTTTACCTGAGGGAGGGAGGGAGGGAAGGAGAGAGACGACGAAGAAGGTCTTTTACTTTGCTACAATTTACAATGTATTATAAGCTTTAGGAAGCGTCTAGGCATGGGAGGGAGTAGGTAATGGATGTAGGTAGGTAGGTAGGTAGGTAGGTAGGTATAGGTACGTACTGCTGGGGACCCTCACGGGCTGTCTGTAGTTCTGCAGACTGTGGACGTGGACAGTGGCGGATCCAAAGGGGGGGCTAAGAGACTTTAGCCCCCCCTAAGAGAGACCTTTTTAACATTGCGGAGATAGGAGCGGCCATTTTTCAATATGGCCGCTTAACATTATTAGCCCCCCCTATGACAAAATCCTGGATCCGCCACTGGACGTGGAGCGTGGAACATGTGTATAGGTGCAGGTGCCGTTGCCATTATTACATTATCGTCTTGCCTTTAGGTTTTCGATATGAATTTTCTTAAGGATAGATATACATGTTTACATTCAACATTCTCTCTCTCTCTCTCTCTCTCCCTCTGACGTCTAAGGTTGTACATGTAGATGTAGTAGAGTCGACAGGGCTCTGTCCTGTATGAGTAAATCCATAATAATATATGCTTTAGGAGTTAGGGTGTTCCCAGGTAGCTTTCAACTCAGGAAAGTTCAGCACACTGAATGCATGCACAGAGCATAACATACACGCGACAGAGCCATTCATCTCCATTTAACTGCCAAACTTTGACAATCTTGTCGAAAATCTTCCATGGTAACACTCGGCCAAACAGAACGTAGTAGAGTCGGAGTCAGTCGTCCATGCCCCTATACAGGGAGCTCTCTACCTTCCCATTCCTATATACCTTACCAAACTACCTGCCTACATGTACGTACGGCGGACGTATGTTCATATTCAGGCCAGACCAAGACCATAGAACAAACTTATACTTCTCTTTCTCTCTCCTGTTCAATTTTACTCAACTCCTTCCTCACTAGAGCCAGAGCCAGACCCGTCCATCGTCATAGTGAAAGTCCCTTCAATCCTCTTCCCGACTCATTCTCGTACCCACAACGACTCCAGTCCTAAACACTCTCTCGTCCACCTCAACTCCAGAGTTGAATAGACCGACAGAGAAAAGCACTCCCTTTTCCCATCAGACCCGGTCTCCGTCCCAACCAGCTCCAAATTTAACACTTTCTCTCTCCCAACCACCAAAGAATCCCAGTCAAAAAAGATCCGACTCTCAATATATTTATTATTATCGTACCTAAGGAATTTTTCTTGAGCAATTTTTCTCTAATTCCCTATTGTTTTGTTTTTCTATTCTCCCCCACAGTACAGCGTTGAACAATCGTCAGGACTTCAAGGAATGAAGAAAAAATTCTACAAGATTTCAAAAGTGAATTTGAGATTTCTCTACGAGATTTTTGTGTAAATTAATTTTTTGAAAGGAGCGGAAGGACTGGGGAAAATATTTTCAAATCAACCCAAATGGAGCATTTAGCCTTTGGAACTGACAGCACCACTGGAAATGGTAATTACAAATTTCAAATTACTTACAAATAGTGTTAAACTCGTATTATATATAGTTAAGCCGTTGTTCTTGAAGAAATGTATATTTGCTTGATTATAATACGCCCACCGCTACCCAAGGTTTAGTAAGGAAAAAATTCTTAATTGCTAAACTAAATTTAAATTAAAACCAGTCTAAATGACATATCTCTGAGCATGAATTGTGAGTACAATTAGCATGAGTACAATACACTCAAATACAATTACTGTATTTGTTACTGTAGACTGTTTCTTGAGATATAGTTTGTTTCAAAGTTTTATTAGAACATTGAGGCTAAAAGGTATTTTAGTTGGGACTTGGTATATCTGGTCCTAGTTCTGTGTTACTTATACTGGCACTTGTACTGGTACTGGCACTGGTACTGGTACTGCTCCCGCTACGTAGAGTGTACACAGTATGTGTGAAACCACTGCAGTGCTTAGCTTTCACTTCCAGTGAGTTTTATAATTGCCTCTGGCTATACAATCATACTCACTAGTATCTACACGTACAATCGAAAATGCTCAACTTCTGTTCAAGTTCTCATATAAAGAATGCCCCTTTATTATTATTATTATGATTATGCTCTATACTACATACAGATCCATGCAATATCCCTCATGAACTCACTCTCTACGCACACATTTAAAAGTTGAGTATCGATTTTTTAATCATATCTTTGAATTAACTCAGACTCTGTTGATTAACTAGAAAAGTTGGACTCACGACCACTGGAGCACTGATAAGTTGTGTGTCGTTCCTGTGATTGCTACTGTTTTCAAAAGTAATGGGATAAGATCACATATCATGCTCCTTCTCATGTACACGGTAGCAATAGCAACTTTGAGAGACGGGCTCATGACTCTTTGACTTATGAGACAAGTCCTTTTTCCTTCACTATACTACACTCCCCTGCAGTCATATCGTATCTTGTCAAAGTACGAAGTTCAATTGTAATTAAAAACAGTTTTCTGAAACTTAACGACTACCCATATATACTAATCCTAATTACTGTACAACTGGATTTAAAATAGACAAAATCCAGGCCCTCTCGCCTCACTAATGTGTGTATGAAAGGTGCAGGGCAGTGCCCATATGATAGAAAGGGACGTGTGGTCTTGGAAAATGGTACTTCAAAATGAAGTTTGAACATTGCATAGTATTGTGTGTAGTCGGGACTAAATCTGTAGTAGAATTAGGTCGGTTACCCTCTTGTAAGATGAGATGAGGAGACGATGAGTGTGTACTCAGTTCATACGGTCTGGTGTAGTAAATAGTTGCTTTAGCGTGGCGTTCTTATGGTATGCTGTGGGCACGTGCTGTGTGAGGGACAGGAGGAGCAGCTATAGGATAACAAATATTTTCCATTCTCATCTCTCACTTGATCTTTGAGCTGCTCTCTGAGATTCAGTCCCAGTCCCAGTTGAACATACGCAAGTCAAGGAAGGAACACTGCACACCCTTGTGTCTAGCCTCATGTACATAGATGCAAAGAAGATGAGCTCATTCATTCGGTAGGAAGAAAGTTCACGTGGAGTGGGTTCTTGTCGCTATTTGGGCTTGGGAGTGCTCGTCCTGGTCCTCCACTGCTGGGATTCAGAGAGAGCGAGGCTATAGAGCTGAAAGTCACACAAGTGGACGTCTATATGTTGAATGCTTCGTCAAGTCAGGCCACCAATCGACTGTCGCAGTCTGCAACTGCGCTCCCATGATCCCATTCCTTTCCCATGACAAAAATGAAAATCCAACAACGGCGGACTGCAGCATTTCCATAGACTCGTAATTGGATTTTATCAGCCCCCCCTTAGGAATACCAGACATTTGCAAAATCTTGATTAGATATAGAACCCGCGACGCATGGTTTACCTTCTCAGTTTCTTTCCCCTCCTATTATTTTCTTATACTGACTAAATCAAAAATTCACAAAACGCTTTTGTTGATTCTCTACCAATGTCAACAATAATAAATACCAGGCCAGACAGAGCCATTGGTACAAATCCACCATATACAAAAATTGTGCCTTGTTTTTTTATTGAGACTTTGTGAGCACAACGGCTAGGATCGCCCCTACAATTTTTCGCTGAATTGTCGTTGAATGTATTCTGAAATAATTCTGTCTGTATTTGTCTGTTTTGACAATTTACTTGAAAAGCATGTACCTACCATAATCGTCGTGTCGGAGAGACTCTTGGAAGTCAATGTATTCACTCAAAAAACGGCAGCGTATTTAGTTGTAGGAGTAGGAGCAGTCTACCTCTTCATTTCATGATAAAATGGGGAAAAAAAGAAGCTATAGTGTCTCGTCCTCGCCTCGCCAGGAAGAGAGAGAGAGAGACAGGTAGGCCTAGATTAGACAGGGACAGAGGGATGTGGCTTATAAGAGTACATGAGCATATATCTGTATATACATGTGGATTTGAACGTCTATGAATGTACGCTCTTCCCTTGTTGTTATGTATGGTAAGGTGGGGAAATTATTGTCACGACAGACAGCTGCGATGAAATTACTTTGAGAGATCAATGATGAAACAGAAAGGAATCAACTAATTCCAGGTTTTTTCAGTTTTTTTTTCCTTCGATGAAATATCTTTCATTTTCCTTTAACTAGTCGAGTAGTGCAATAATAGATGAATTCAAAATGTAGACGGGCCGGCGGGGATGCGAATGGAGACGATTCAGGCAGGCGGTTTGTTATTCCAATTTTTTTTTGGAGTTGAAAATGTGCTAGAACCATTAAGGGGGATATCTCCAAGTGTATCTGTTCTAATATGTCCATAAATATCATCTCCTGGTTGGTACCTCTCCCACTCCCCGTCATGATAAATTGACCTTCTACGGCTCTTACCATATCCACAGTATTTTCCATTAAAACATATCCCCACGTCCACGCTAGCTTCACAGCTCTAACTTTAGCTTCATTCCCGATGTCAAACTTGCTCACATACATACGTATATACATACTCCATGCTCGACGAGCTAATGTAAAAATCCTACTGGAGACATCCCATTGTAGCCGTGCAGCCAGCCATATCCATAGCCATCAGAGTCATACTCAACTTTGAACGAGTCTACAGCCCCATCATACATAGCTAGGAAGATACATGGTTATTTATAGAACTAACATGCACATACTTGCGTTTAGACCACTCGCTCATACGCTACACAGGTAAATACATAGTAGGCACCTACTCTGTCTGACAGGAGCTGACTGTGTGGACTGTAAATAGTCGAAAAAGGAGACGGCAGACATTTGCACTGGGATGATATGTTATATTTATGTGCTTCGTAAGTATAACTACACGCCGAGTGTCGAGAGATAGCCCGTTTTAAGGTCCCTATACAAATCTGTCAATAACTTAGCCTACAGATAATTATATATACACAGTGTTCTATACAGCTACAGAGTGTGTGCACCACATAATTTGAAATTCAAGTGTACCATAATAACAGTAATAATTTCTTGAAAAAAATTGTACATATTCCAATAATCCATGGCCATTATAAGCCCTCCCATTAATTACTCTGTTGTATGGTCTCAGTACTGACTGCGTGAAAGAAATCAGTAGAGTTTAAAAGTTGTGACTCGGCGACTTTCACCCTGACTTGTCAACAAAAAGATGTTTGAAGGAAGGAGCTATGGGCAATTAAATGTACACTCTCCCATGTACTACTCCAAAACAATGGTGTAGATATTTGAATTTGAAGGCACACGGAGAGAATTGTGCTCAAAGCAAGAGATCTATATACCCTATTACCTCTTATGAGTAACACCTATCCCTACACAGGACACATTACCCTCTACACAATACCATGCAATTACATTCTACCCCTACGCAAATATTATGATTATTATTCGATGATCAGTGCAACCAAACCATAGCACCATAGCACAGTCAGACACACACGGAGAACAGAAAAGAAAAAGCGAGTGGAGTGCGAGATAGAGAGAGAGATATATACCTAGCTGAGCATTTATTCTCACCCTCATTCACACAAATGTCAGTAGTTCTGGTTCTGGTAATAATCTATATAGCTATATAAGACACCCGTTCATGTGTCAATTACTAATATTGCTCTGCTGCTCAAAAGTCAATATCTTCTCGTACCATTATACAGATGCCTAGACTCTGTATGTATGTGTGTGTGTGTACACCATTTAAATGTGCACATAAAGTTATATAGTTCCCCAGATGGAAATCTATAGCATCTTTTCTCCTTGTACTTGTGTACTTCTGGGCCTCCTCTGCTGGGCTTTCCTTGCATGTCAAATGATCATCAAGGCTCGCTTGGAGTTTATGTTAAAATAAAACAGTGGAAATTCTCAATGACTTTGTGAGCACAAGAGCATTAATGTTGGATGTTGGATTGTATGTATAGGAACAAAAGGGAAGGGAACTTTCATGTGTAGTCAGCCCCATAGCAAGATAGACCAATAATAATGGAATAAGAAACTGGAAAGTCCTGCTGGTGTTACATAAAGAAAAGAGAGAGAGAGAGAGAGAAAGAAAGAATGGGCGAAAAAAAACTCATGTTTGAATTTTATGAAATCAGTTCACGTTCTACAAAAAAAAAATATTAGAGGAGAGAGAGAGAAAACTCTATAAGTTTAAGTCAGGGCTGAAAAAAAAAGAAGAATAGAAAATCCAAGATATTATATTATACTCTGGATTTCATTTTCGATTTCGATTTAGATGATTAGATTTACAAAGTTAATTTGCATTTGCGCACTTTTATCTGAGAAATCGGTCGATAACCAGCCCAAGACGATACCATTACTATTACTTTATAATATTCTTCCAATTCCAATATATCTGTGGGTTCTTCGAGGTTGGAGGAGAAGCTAGTTTTGAATTTTGTCTGGTACGGGTGCAGAGTCTACTGATATTTCTACTCAATGTGTACACTTTTCAACCTTATCACTTTCTTTTCAGTCTTTCCCATCTCCACTCCTCCACCATTTCTATTTTTCATCCTCTCCTTCTGGGATGGGTGGTGAATTGGTGAACCTATATACAAAGTCAATATATTCAACCAAAATTACATTTTACACATTTTATTTCTACTATCTCACCCCTTTATTATTCGAACATAATAGTATATAGCTGTATAGTAAAGCTGAGACGTATAACAGGAATAGACATTTGTAGGAACAATCTATTTACCATTAAAGGAGAGAAAAACATGGTATTATTGGTATTTATGACTAATTCTAATTTAATACTTGGATACTCTCAGTCATTTTATGGAAGCCATTTATTGCTAAAGTTAAAGTCATTTATTGTATTCCTTCTACAATATAAATGTGACTAGCTGTACTTACATATATATTTCTTTTTGCATTTATCTCCTAGACAGACAGAGCATTGTGGGATTTTTAGTGCTACATTTCTGTCACCTGTACATGCACCCATCAGAGCATGGTGTTTTTAAAGTTTCTGGACACATTAATACACTTTCCATGAATGGCGTGCGATCCAAATTCAAAGCTCGCTATTCGTGTCTTCTCCTGTTCACATGAATGAGGCTCAGTGTTCCTTCGTCAGGACAAAAACCTACCATGCTCTCACAATAGGAAAATGTATCAGACAGAGTGAGAGAGAGAGAAATAAGCACGGATGAGATATGGATAGGAGCTACTTAATATATCTTTGACTCACAAGCTTAAAAACTCCCACTGTAATGTGTACCGATGATATCCATACGTTTATTTCTACATAGAAAGTACAGCGTAATTTGTCTCCTTTTTATTATTTTACTATACCCCAAATCCCAAAACCAACCCACATGTCAATCTCTATCTAACGTGGTTTGTACCTCCAAACATGAGTCCTTAAAACTTAAATCAAATTCCATTATCCAATGAATGAGAATGACATGAAACTAAATAATGCTTCAGCTTTTTTCCAAAAAAAAAAAGAAAAAGAAAGTCCATATTACTCATGAGAAGGTGTGCAACCCTCACATGCGTATACTATACATGTAGCCGGTATATGAGGGAGTATGGTGTATTATGAGTGAGGCATAACATATGCTTTTTTCCGATTTACCAAGAGTTTTCTTTCAAGACACGAAAACGAAAATGAAAACGAGTCTACGTTCATAGATACGCTCCCCATTATGCTCATTACTTATCACGTGTACACGGTTTTTTTTAAAGCACTTAATGGGTAATTTTCCTGGAATGAAGGCAGGAAGGAAGGAAGGAAGGAAGAAATGTTTCCTATACATAATAGGAAGCTTAATTCCTTTTAAACTTTCACTTAAGATTTCATCACTATAGTTTTTCATATTTCATATTTCACAAGGGACCAACTAATCTAAACTAATTACAAAGAGGTTCTCGTACCTACTTTACGTGTGTCAGTCCTATATGACCAACTGCGGGCTATGGTTGGGTGTGGAAGGAGAAAATTTCTGTTAATAGCCCGTCATATTTAAATTCTATGAGTAACTAAAATTTTTGTCTCGGGAAGCTAAATAGCCAGATTTAAAAATGAGGATGAGACAAAGTAAAAAAAAAAAAACAACGTGTAGGGAGTATTACTCATGTTTTCTTTCCTCAGTACCCACACACACACACACACACGCACTCCCACGTCAAAATTACTAAGGGAGTACCTACATATAGTAGCTACAGACAGCTTGGTGCGTTGCTGTAATATGTACGACGTACAAATAGGAGTCGCGGCAGAGGCACCCGGAGAGGCTATTAGCTCGCATGGAGTGGAATAAGAATGACTGTATAAAATGTGCATAAATTATAAATGGACGGGGATATGGTGTGATTAGAAATGAAAGGAAATTTAAGTTTCCATTGACTGCGGCAGTTCGGTAGTCAAGTTTTAGATACATTATTATTATTATGATTATTACTATGGCTACTACCAGGGCCTGGACCAGGTCCAACACCAGGTCCAACACAACACAACACCACCAATACCAGCACCAGCACTTAGGCAAGGGGGTATGAGGAGCTGATGGGTTTATTTATATGTAGACGTCATAACAACATGAAGAAGTGGCTACACATTATATTATATATCCCATTAGCTCCTACCTGCCTTCTGCCTCTGCCTCTGCCTGTACCTCCTTCTCCATCAACATCAACACTATACAGCCATGCTTATGTATAGCGTGTCTATTGCGCCAATTGCGTACTTTATGCTACTGCTCATTTTGCCTACTACTACTACTACTACTACTACTACTACTACTGAGCCTCCTTGCACGAGCTCAATTTTTCGGCAGAACAGGATGAATGTGGACTACATCATATATATATATAATATCAAATAAAGAAGCATAACCATAAGCACATCGAATATTAAAACTGAGGCAGTTACTATACATATAAAAAAATGAATGCATATATTGGTTGAGTGAGTCTCTGCCGTGTAGAAAAAGAGGGAATATTATAGTGGAATAGTGAAAAGACTGAAACGTGTAGTGAGTGACGGAGCATGTACATGCAATATGCTGGATGGTGAGGTACATATGGGCAGAGTGTGTAGCTAGTAGCCGTGGTAGTGTAGATGAATATGTACGTGGGAGATTTTTCTGACTTGTTCTTACTAGTTAGCTAATACAGGGAGAGAGAAGAGAACGGCGAAGTGAACTGATATAAATGTAGTGTAGCTCGCCTTGACTCTAAGCTTGTGTTTAGTGGAGAGATAGGAAGGAGGTAGTTCGAGAGAGGAAGCCAAGGGGTGGAGCATTTGCTCCCAATCCTCCCAGTACCACAATCAAAATTGCTCCTTCACCAGCAGATTTTTACCTGAATTCAGCAGCTCAGCTACCTGTGTGTGTGTGTCTGTCTGTCTGTCGTGCCATGTAGTACGACGACGTAGTGTAGTAGGACTTGGACGTAGTAGTAGTTGGCCCGAGAATTTCTTACTTATAACTCAGATATTTTGTAGTTTCCCAACCACATTGCTCTTGGTCACCAACCCGTCAACGGTGCTCTTCATTTTCTGGTCTTGACCAAAAAAGAAGTTTTTATACCACTTCACTTTAATTTCTTTCTTGACTTGACTCTTTCCTGACTGCCACTGTTCTCTTGGCTGCCACACTGCCAACTCTCTCACCCCACACTCTACTATTGAGCTACCACGACGACGACAACTTACAACTACAACTACTACGACTACGAATAATACGACTACGAATACGACTACGACTTGGACTTGTTCCACACAAACCATTCGAACCACGATTATGACAACCTACTACACAAACCACGACAGACAGTCAGTTGCCCATGTACATTTCCCCATACAGTTTCCACCGCACAACGTACATTGAGCGTTTACTCCAAAGCCACATCACACTAACAATCAGTAGTCGTCGTCGCCGCATCATGATTATCTCCATCAAAATAATCAATTCCTAGTCTACATTCTTCTCGGTGTCTGTGTGAACGTCAAACGTGAAGGAAAGGAAGCAATGTGTGTTTGTGGAAACGCCGTTCTTCTACTTGTACTTCTACTCCGTCCGCCCGACCGTCATCATCATCGTTTGTCGTCGTCGTCCTTGTTATAAAATCTCCCTCGCAACATCTCTGCCTCTGTCTCTCTCTCTTTCTATCTCTCCAAGTCTCTACGCTTTGTCGTCTCGTCATTATATATTTTTTTTCCACGGTTGAGTTTCATTGGTGAAATACGACTATACACTACGACACCACACGTAGTAGGTAAAAAGAAACGGGAAGAAAAACAGGGACAGGACTCTCTTCAACTTTACTCCTCAACTCACGTCTCTATCTCTCACACACAAAGTACGAGTATTGCACTGACCATAAACGACGACACACAAAGGACCGTAGGGAAAATATCTAATAATCTTTTTATATAAAAAAAAACCGTTTATTTTTTTCTAACCAAAACTTTTAAAACCTGGAGTTGTTGGAACGGATTACACATTTATTTTATACAAGTGCACGGAATTGATACTTTTTCCACCTTTAAGTTGAACACTCAAAAATTGACGTTCGTTTAATTGTCACTTGAGCGGAGACGGGACGGACGGTTTGAAGGAATTTGAATAATTCGAATTCGAATTTGACGTCAACTTCCCCCTACGGCACACGGCTCACTGTATACAGCCTGTTAGACTTAGACAGGCTGTTTGATATAAAAATCGGAGGATATAAACTTTACTACCTAAAATAATACTGATTCGTGTCTTAAAAACAAGAAAAGAAAGTCAATACTCTCCCAACTCAACAGTTCACGAATAATTTAAAAGTTTCAGTCATTCTCTGTCTGTCAATTTCCTATATACATACCGTACTTTTACCGGCAACGAATACCTCTTCCCCCCATGGTCCAATATTGACGCGCGGCACGAGGGAAGGGCTTCAGAGTACAATTAAAAATATCCCGTTAAACACTACATGTAGCACTATATAGTGGATTGGTTGTGTGAGTTCTTGGATTTTTTCTCATTTGAGATTCCATCAACATCATCGTCATCATCATGTCGTCGAGGAGAGGAGGAAAACGCGAACAAAAAATATCAACCATTTCAATTTGAAACAAATTAAATTCATCAAGAAAGTCGTTGTTACCAGGACTTGTATGTAGAGCAGTTTGCTCCTTGAATTTTTACAAATTACGACGAGCCAACAAAAAAAACCTTCACCGCACTCAAAAAATTATAGAATAATATACAGTTTCTTCATATGCCCTCCGCCAGAGTTGTATTTCAGGAGGGGAAAAAAAATACATTGGATTCAAAATTGAGACTTGTAGAAAAGAAATACAGCTACAATACATATAATTCTGTGTATGGAAAAAAAAAGTCGTAAGTTCAAAATAAAATACTCATCATAATTATATTCATACGTTTGAACCTTGTCTAATTATTATGGTTGTAGTAAATGTGAGAACCCACGCAATCGCATGGTAGGATCGTTCCACGTCCGATATTAGTATATATGTAATATATTCTCTATATAGTAGCTGTACAAAAAGGAGGAATGACGATATCACTCCGTCCCTATTATATATTATTATTTATTATGTTATGTATACCCATACGGAGGGAGTAGCTACTACACATGTAGGAATTGAAGCCGGGTGGATTAGGGAAAATAAAACAGGAAGAATTAGGTTCGTCCGTCCGATAGACATTTACATGGCGGTCAGAGGTAGCGTACAATTCTGCTGTAGTTATGAGGATCACCTCACTTTAGTTCATGTTCATGAGAGAATACATAGTAGTAAAATAAAAAAGAAGTAGCAGGGGAATAAATACGCTCTAACTCTCTGGTATGGTATGGTATGGTATGGTGGTGGGACTTGGTGTAGTAATAAAAATAACAATATGGTTCTCGTCGTCGACCAAAAGTACAGATTGTAATATTATTGTAATTGTGACTACATCTGCATAATGTATGGAGAGGACTGGAAGAAGGCTATACAGAAGCAAAGCCATATTTAAATCCTTCATGAAATTGAGGATCGAGACAGAATAGAATTATAGAATAAGAATAAACATTATTAGAATTATATTAATAATTACAAAAATTATAAAAATAATCAAACTATAATATTACAAATCTTTGTAAGAGAACCGATACCGATACCGATACCGACATGGGAAGTTACAAATTGTTTCCCGTCAAACGCTCCTTTGACACTGGTTTGATTCACAGTGTAAAATTTCAGTCATTTCTTTAATTTTCCTTGACATTAGTTTAGTTGAAATATTAGGAGAATTAGGAGAATTAAAAAAAAACTCATACCTACTCCTACCCTATGCATACTCGGGAGGATGGAGAATATGGGAATGTTAAATAAGACTCAAATAAGTTTGAGTAAGAGATGAGTGATGAAGATAGATCTGGTTGGATTGAGTAGGAAACCAATAGAAGATGTATACGCAATACATAATAATATACTATAGCGACCGTGTACATTATCAGCTTTTCAGCTCCCATTACCGCGCGCCGGTATTGTGAGTCTCGCCTGGAACGGTCGTAATTTCGTAATGAGATCTCTCTCTCTCATGGCTGCAGATGTGACTCTACTATTAAATTATTATTTCAAGATGAAGCATTTCCCTCTTCCTCTCCACTAATCATTCTTACCCATTACTAGTTGCTCATGTGTATCCATACTCTTGTAGTCGACCTGAACGTTCCGTTCCTATTTTTTTTTCCCTCCGTGCAGTGCTCATCTCCTATCTTTGTAACTGTAGCAGGAGATACAACAACTGCTCCTGCATCTACAAGTCCGCACAATTTCCCACTTACAATTAGATTATCTCTGTATATAGGAAGGTGGAGGAGGTACCGTTCCCTCTCCACTCGCCACATCCACAAATGTATACTGTATTAACGTGGGTAGGTAGGAAGGTAGGTAGGTAGGTACGTGTATTTTTTATCATTCAGTGTATCTCGTTCATGTTCCTTACTTACTGCCTACCGCTGTTGCCGGTGCCGGTGCCGGTAGTGGTGGTGGTGGTGGTAGTAATATTAATGGTGGTAGTGGTTTTGGATTGGATTTGCAATTGTACTCATCATTATGATTCTTCTAGTTACAAGCTAGATTATTTTAGTTTTGAACGTTTTACACGTTTACGCCACTCTCCACTGATTTCCACAGATGCCCTCTTATAAAGTCTCGTCAAAAATAAAAATAACTCATGCACGAGACATAAAAAGTAAAAATGATTTTCTAAAAAAAAACATCCACGTCGTCCCTCATATGATATTAAACCTCTCTCGTATATATATGTATAATAAGAGTTTAATGGACTTCGGTCTGGTAGGTATATACCAATACCAATACTTGTGTATTTAATACAGACCGTAGGATGCAAACTTCTTTTTTTTTGTATTAAAAGTATTAAATCCAAAAATATATGATGAACAGTCAGAATAGAGAGCCACTATCATTAATTACCTTTTTTTTCTATCTCTCTTATTGCATTGCCATCATAAATTTATTGTGAATCATAAAGACAAGAAAGAAAAAAAAAAGGTTTACTCTCTGAACTTTGCTTTAAAAGTTTGTATCCTGTCCAGGTGTGGTGGTGATTCAATTACATATTTGCCTGTACGCACACCACTCAGCCTCGCTCCTCGTTATAGTTGTTATTCTTTTGACGTAGTAAATATATATATACATTTTTATGACTTGAGAATTATAACTTTATCGGCATTTCCTTGCCTTTTTTTCTTTACTTTACAGGAGATTAACTTGTACTTACTTCACACTACAACTTCATCATCATCATCATGGTTTGATGTTAAATTAAATTAAATTGGATTGGATCGAACTGGACTGGGAGACTGGGGGTTGGTCTCTGACATTGACATAACAAGCCTCTCTTCTAAATCAGCCGCTGACTGATTCCTTCTATGTTCCTCTTGTTCGGGTTCATTATTGGTAAGACAATTTAGATAGTACATGAGGATTACACAAAAAAGACGTAAGTATATAAATTATATTAAGAGTGAGAATACTGACTAGAGACAAGAAACAAAAACAGAAGCATAGGGGAAGAGAGAACCTGTTTCCTCTTTGGTTTTTGAGAAATTCATATTCATTTTGTTGGACGGAGTCTCTCTGTTCTGTGAGAGATTTGTAGATGGAAATGGAAGTAGAAATGAAGGAGTGAAGAGAGAATAAATTGTAAGCAAATTAGAGATTTCTCATTTTCTGCATCTCATCTGTCTATTTAATGTGAGTAAAACAGAAAACGGTTTAGGATCGTAGGAAAAAATACCGAGAGTGTTGTCAACTGCATATTATTTTGTAGGTAGGTAGGTAGGTGGAGGTAGACATTAGTGAACATTTAAAAAAAATTTAAGCAGAATGAGTTTGAATTTTTAGGAAAGTCGTTGTCGTTGTCGTTGGGGATTTGGATTTGGATTTGGATAGTAATGGTGATGGTAAAACAAAAAAAAGTTGAATATTTTTTTTTCCAAACATTTTATACCGAGCAAAAGTTTTTATGGTGGAGGATAGTGAATAGATTGAGGATAGATAGGTTAGATGGATGGATGGATGGGCTACATGGATGGGAAGCATGGGCTGAATTGCGCAAAGGTAGAGAATAAATTTTACATTAGAATTAGAAGGACAGAGAGAATACTGTTGTATCCAAGTTGAAGTTGGACGAGAGAGCAAGTGGTAGAGAGACACAGACACATAATATTACCACGGTTGTTATTACGTTCACCCGTGGTACGGTAACACCACTGTGGGTTTAATGTGATTGAGTAGAACGTGAGGATAAGTGGTGTGTGTACCCTCGAGGCTTTTTGGTAGTGTGGTGGAAGTACAGAATAACATCTGCACTTCCGGCCTTCGTCCGTCAGTCCGTCCGTCCGTCCGACCGACCGACAGATCCACCGACAATATACGCGGAGTAGGTACCTTCCCTTGGTCATTATATATTATCCCTCATTTATATTTAGATGGCTATATGTTCGCTGTGCCTCTGTGTAGCTTTTTTCCTCGACACAAAAATAACCCATGAAAACCATTTACCATGTCTCAGGTCTCACTCACAGTCAGAAGTAGGTAGTATCCCTATGTTTTAGTCTCGTCGCACAGCAGAGTTTATCTGTACTACTACCTACCTCCAATTTCCACCACCCCCGTTTTTTAAATTTGTTCTTTGAGCTATAAATATGTATCTTCATTGGGATCTGATTATTTGTGTGGGTACTTTGATTTCCATATATAAAATAAATGTGTAGAGTTGAGCCTAGTCTCGTTCTCGTTCTCGTATCGACACTAGTCACACCATAAACTTTTATTCATTCATAGTTAAGATTTTTGATTTAGACTCAGGAGTGCGTGGTTTCATGTTAGTTTACATAGTGTATTGAGATCTACTGAATCTAGACAGCATGGTGGTTGGTTGGTTGGTTGGTTTGGTGTATACCTCGGTTCAGTCGTTAGAAAATAAGTTCTGTGGATATGGATATGGATACGGAGAGATTATCTAGATACAGATTTTATTTAGGTAGAAAATTAATATTATTATTATTGTAAGGATCAGGTTCGCTTGGTTTCATGCAAATACTAAAAAAAAACAACTTAGCACCATACCACTGTTCTGAGACTGACGGGCAGTGGCGAGTAGATGGCTGACTTGAGCTCATAGTCCCAACGCAACCTCTTGTTTTTCTTGAGCGTATAGTATATTTTGTGGGCATATAGGTATATATTTAGTTTTAGTTTTGATGTCGTGAGATTAGTGTTACTACTTATTTTGTTTAATGATTTTATCTACGCTATAATATGTACGTGGATTTTTTTTATCTAATCGTGAATTTTTCAATCTTAAACAACTTTTTTTTTATTTGTGAATTAACCTGGCAGTATAGTATCTCTCTGTCTCTCTCTCTGTAGCTAAGTCTGTAAGTTCCGAGCTCAGTGTTTGTTGTAGTACAAAGTAATTTAAGCGTACCCGTATAAAAATATCATGACTCATAAAAATTATAACTTTTTATTGCAGATAGTAGATGTGCTTCGTGCTACATGGGTAATTTTTATTTCTTTAGAGTTTTCTCTCCTCAGCCCTATATATATATATGAGTCTTCACTATAATATATTATAGGCAAGATTACTTTCCTGAGCTACATATACTTTGTACAGGAACGAACTCTACAACCTCCTGGTACTTATAGCTCTTGACTCTTTTTTTTTTCAGTATAGTATTACATCTAATGGCGTCCCTATCTTCATAAATAATTTCAAATTTACAAACATCAGTCAGTCTGCCCTGTGATTTTGCTCTGATTGCAACTCTACTACAATTGTGCTCTCGTCAAGTATAATATAATTACAACAATTTTTTTTAGCTTCACGAAATTCTTAAGACCTTTTTCAATTTTAATTTTGCTCCCATAGCCACATAGCTCATGGCAGCATGAGTACCTACTCATATTTGGGTTTACATTCATAGTTTTGACTCTTCTGTGACATTCGTATTTGTAGTCCAAAGTTGAGTTTTGATTTATATTTACAGTAAAAGCTTCAGCTAAATAGTATATATTTTTTTTATAATAACTGTCTAAGAAAATATGGTGTAGAGTTGAGGAGTGAATTTGAGTTGGAGGTAAAAACAAGGTTTTTAAAAACTGAATTGAACAAGTCCATGGTAATGCTAAAGCTTAAGAAGCCAAGTGAAATAAGAAGTAGAAAAGTTGGGAGCATTGGACGTGCTCATCTAGGTGCTACTATGTATAACCACTTACACATGAGAGTGTACACGCCGGTGCCGATGCCGGTGTCGGTGTCGGTGCCTACGTTGACTTTACGTTATTAGATTCATTATTATGAAGAAAGGAAGTAGCCACAGCAATTTTTCTGGGCTGGCGCTACCACTAAGAAATCCACTGGAGGCAATTTTTTCCTTGTCGTGGGAAAAGCTATCGGTTCTTATGGCCTCTGAAAGTCCTTTACTTGTGGGTATTCAGTGTCTGTAGAAAACTTTGTGATG